>PVIU01019317.1:22465-36769 GCA_004026605.1 Ondatra zibethicus
AGTCAGTCCCCATTGTCAGTCATATTCAGAGAGTCTGTTTCGATCACATGCTCGTTCAGTCCCAGTCCAGCTGGCCTTGGTGAGCTCCCACTAGATCAGGCACACCATCTCAATGGGTGGACGAATCCCTTGCGGTTCTGACTTCTGTGTTCATCTTCTCCCTCCTTCTGCTCTTCAGCTGGGCCTTGGGAGCTCAGTCGAGACTGGATTTTTAAAAATATTTATTTATTTTATGTGTATGAGTATTTACCTGCATGTACATATAAGGCACCACATGTATGCTTGGTACCTGAGATGCTCAGAAAGTGGAGTTACAGAAGAGGGTTACAAGTAACCACATGGGTGTTGGGAACAGAACCAGTGAAGGCACAGTACTAATGAATTAATTTTACCTCTGTTATTAATACACTCTCTACAGTGATTTCTGGAAATTCACACAAAATACAGAAATTTTCGTTGGTGGTAAGGAATCCATCTTTTAAGAAAGTCTCATATAGTGAAAGCCATCTATATAAATTTGAGGCTTGTAGAGACTTAATAGCTTCCTTCAAATATGTAAAAGTATCAGATGAAATTAAAAATTAATTTTATTTGATCCTAAATATTAAGATTATTCCAATAGTCAATGAAAGTTTTAAGTTTATATTCATTTAAAACTTAATGTTCCTAAACTCAGCATGCATTTGATCTTTTTAGCAAAGGCCAACTAGCCATGTTGGCAAGTAACCATCGCATTGGACAAGCCTCTACAGTGAGAGCAGCTGAACTCATGATTTTATGGTATCCTAGGAAACTGGTATAGACCTGTGCTTTAACCCTTGAATAATAATCCTTATTAGATATTTACTTCATCTAGAGCATTTAAGTTGGGGTGTCTTCCAATGTCGCTCAGGCAAGCTTTGAACTTGCAATCTTATAGCTTCTCCCTCTAAAGCTTCTGGGATTTATAGTGTGCACCATCATGCTGGGATTATTTATAATTTAAATAAAATTTCTACTCTTTTATTTCATTGAATCTTTGCTCTTTCCTCAAGGATACGTTTTTATCAGCTTAAATACTTAAATATTTAAAAAATATATTCAAAGTCTTTTACTTGCTGATTCTTAACTTCTAAAATAGTGCTCAAAAGATAGTGACTAGAGATAAATACTTGTTATATGGCATGGCGTAATTAAGGAAATACCAAGCTTGTCATAGTTCTTCAGAAAACTGCACATTTAGAATCCATTTTCAGACCAAATGGATTTCAAGAATATATCCTAACCTGTTATTTAAGTACAGTTAATTTCTGATTTAGGGTGCATTTATTCAATATTATATTCTTTGATTTTTTTTCTTTTTAAAAATTATTCTTTATTATTTTATGAATGTGTAGGTGCTTTCCCTGCATGTATGTCTGTGCAGCTCATGTGTGTAGTGTTTGTGGAGGCCAGAAGAGGGCTTTGGATTCCTTTGAACTGGAGTTACAGATGCCTGTGAGCTGCCATGTGGGTGTTGAGAATAGAACCTGTGTCCTCCGGAAGAGCAGCCAGAGCTCTTAAGCACTGAGCAATTTCCCAAGTCCTTACACAATATCCTTTTAAATTATGCTTGGAAATGAAACAAAGCATAAAGCAAAGTCAATATGACTCCATTATTGAGACAAATTAATTTAAAAGTATGTGTATATGTTTGTGTATGTGTGTGGGTTTCTGGTGCCTGTTAGGGCCAAAGAGGTTTTCAGGGCCATTGGAACTGGAGTCACAGGAAGTTGTGAGGTACTCAATATAGGTGCTAGGAACAGACCCATATTCTCTGCAAGACAAGGATGAACTCTCAACTGCCAAGCCGTGTCTCTAGTCCTCAAATTATTTGTTTAATTTGGCAATATTTTAAAAGATTTATTTTAATGAATTAATGGGATAGATAATCAGGGTAGATATCCAAGATAAACTAATGAACTATATTATCTGGGTTGGAATTAGAAAGATATTTGAACAAGAAATTGCCTTTTTTCATTTATTGGTTTCCACCCTTTAGAAAAACATCAGTTCATTGATTTTGAAAAATAACCAGAATTCACCAAGATTATATTCAGTTCTAGCAACAGTATGTATCATTTTTTCATATTTCTTTTCTGTTTGCTTTTTAAATAGACTTTTCTAAACTTCAAAACAAATCTCAGGTAGGATATATACAAATACATACACACATATATATGTATATATATATATTCCTTGCACATTTATAACTCAAATTTCAGTGATGCACAATTGTTTTAAAGGTTTTGCTGCTTATTCCTTTTGTTTCTGCAATGACCTGTTATAGACTCTTCTTCCTTTGGTGCTATGGATGAGAATGTGTTCACACCAAGTGTTCACACCACAAAGAAAGTGGTGCTAAGTAAGGACATAATCTCTGAGATGGTTTGAAGATGGAATCCCCCATAGGAATTATGTCACTTGGAGAGGGTTTTGAGGGTATATAGACTGGACCCACTCTCTCTACTACCTACATGAAAATGAAATATAATCACTCTACTTCTTTAGTACAGTGTCTTCCCAGCTATGATGGAATCTTCCACCCAACTGTAAGTCAACTTAACCTCTTTCTTCCTTAAATTGATTTTTGTCAGGGTGCTTTTCATAGAAACAGATAAGTAACTATTACAGACACAATGAATTGTCCTAAAAAGAATCTTTGCTTATTCCCTTCTCCAATATCCACCCTACCTCCATCTCCACCCTCCCACTCCCCCAAGCTTTCCCCAGTCCATCCCTTCTCCCTTCTCCCTCCCTCTCTCCCTTTCACCCTCCCACACCTACCTCCCCCCATCCCCATTCCCGTGCCTCCACCTTTTGCCCAGCGATCTTGTTTGCTTCCAATTTCCAGGAGGATCTATATATGTTTTTCTTCGGGTCCACATTGCTATTTGACATTAAGGGAGTCATTTTAGGATTGGCAAGACTCTTGGCTCTAGAGGGGATCACAGGTGTCCACGGGCATGTCCCCAGCTAGGTACTTGGGCAGCAGAGGAGAAGGTGCCTGATCTAGCCTTGTCCCATAGTCACATTGATGAATATCTTGATCATCACCATAGAAATTTTGTCTGATGGATGGAGATAGAGACAGAGACCCACATTCACATCAGAGCAATGGACTGAGCTCCCAAGGTCCAGTCGAAGAGCAGAAAGTGGGAGAAGATGAGCAAGGAAGTCAGGACCGAGAGAGGCTGATCCACCAACTGAGACAGTGTGCGTGAACTAATGGGAGCTCACCAAATCCAGCTGGACCGGGACTGAATGAGCATATGATCAAACCGGAATCTCTGAATGTGGCTGTCAATGGGGGCAGACTGAGAAGCTAATGATAATGGCACTGGGACCTATCTCTTCTGCATGTATTATCTTTTTGGGAATCTAGTCTATATGGATGCACACCTTCCTAGGCCGGGATGGAGGGTGGATGGCCTTGGGCTCTCCACAGGGCAGGGTACCCTGCCCCCTCTTAAGGAAGCAGGGGGAGGGAGGAGGGTTAGTGGGAGAGCGGGAGGGGACTGGGAGAAGGGGAGGAAGTGTAAATTTTTTGAATGAAAAATAAAAGAATCTTTGCTACAGAGCAGGTATTGGAGATTATATGTTCCTGTGATCTTGTTATATTTGGAGTAAACAATGTATCAAGACTGACATTGAGTACCACAGAAGTGGGGAGGGGCAGGGAGAATGGGACACGGTGCATGATGTACAATTGGTGCTAAAAGCACAAGCTGGGCTAGGGAAGTAGTTCAGTTGGTGGAGTGTTTGTCGCTTTCCCACACAGTCCTGGGCTTAATCCACGGCATGTATAAACTAGGTGTGATGGTGTATACAAGGAATGTCAGCACTCAGGAGGTGGAGAAAAGAGGATCAAACATTCCTGGGGAATTACATGGGAGCTCGAAGCCAACCTGAACTAGAGACTTGAAGCAGAGAGTTGGGGAGGTAGATGTAATTTTTAGAATTGGTTCCTGATCTGCTACTTCTGACACCGATTTACCTATGATCATTTGTGAACTTCACCGATTAGCAATTTCAGTCCATCTTTATGTAAAAACTGGATTAGTAAAAGTACCAACCAATTGAACTCCTGGAAAAAATATAAGAGATAAATCTTGCAAGAACTTACCACAGCATCTGGCAGACAGTAAATTTTCACTAAACCATTGCTATTGCTTTCATCTTGAACTTCAATGATATAATTATCTTTATCAAAATATCTTTTGTTAAACACAAGTCTTTAATCAATATTTCAGATGTGTTGACCAGGGCCCACAAAGTTAGCACTATCCAGACATAAATACTCATTAATATTGCTGATATTAGTATATCTTTGCCAATTCCCTAGAAACAGAGTTACAGGCACAAGCGTATTTGCTAGCAACTTATTTTAAGGGGTGTGTCCAGAAATGCAGTCACATGAGGAAATGCAAGGTTAGAGAAAAGACAGGGTGGGAGGGTTGTATGTTACAGGGCAGACAACTTCATGATGACTCATTTTCACACAGTAGCTCCAGTGCCCATTTATGAAACTACTGAGTTTCTGATCTAGTGTTTTCAGGGTTAGAAGAAGAAAGCAGAACTTATTAGCAGACAATTATTCAAAGTACCTTAAGGCCTCAAGAGTGCACATGCATGGGCAGCCACTGGGTGCCTTAGGATCTTGCTTCCCAGTGACAAGGAAGCCACAGGGTCAGAGCAAGAGGTGCTCACTGAGGAGGCTGAGCTGATGCACTGGGACCACATTCCTGAACAACATGAGGACAGCAGAGCAACCGCCCTAGGAGCCCCCTTGCTTGAGAGAGAAGAAATATTTCCTGAAGAACATTTCTATGCCAGAAAGGCATGGATCTGGGGAGGTGGGCAAGTCACACACAGACACACACAGACACAGACACACACAGACACACACACACGTACACACACACAGACACACACACAGACACACACACACACAGAGAGAGAGAGAGAGAGAGAGAGAGAGAGAGAGAGAGAGAGAGAGAGAGACTCAGAGGCACACATGCCCACTTGTGAATGACAAGGGAGCTAAGAGTTCCAGAAGAGAGAATTCCTAGATTAACCAAACCACATCTAATTTCCTTGTAAATTAAATGGACATCATAGGCGTTCTGAGTGGATTTTCTGTGGGCATCTCCATTATTTGCTAAGAACTATACTGCTCAAACTGATCTTCGGGGTTGAAACCTCTGTTTATCATCTGACAAGTGAATGGGCAAAATGAAAGATAATTAAACAAACAAAAACATCCGGCTCAGTCACACTATCATAACACAGTAACAAAGCACATAACCTATGGCAAAAGAACCTCATCAATTATTGCTTTCCAACGCTCTGCTAAAACATCACTCATGATGAATAATATTTAGACAGAGGGATCTGTGGCTTCTGTGCAAGTTAGTATTTGACATATATTTTATCAAGGTGCCACGGTCTCTAGATACAACGCAGAGCTACTTTTGAGTGTATCATGTTACTGAGAAATAACTTCTTTATCTCAAAGAAAGTGTAAAATAATTTTAAAAAGACTTCGGATGTATTTTAATTAAGATGGATTGGAAGAAAGGTGAAGAGGATGAAAACACGGCAGCCTTTAATAGATAATTCCTTCAGAATTCTGCTTCTGCCCATTACACGAGCTGAAATCAAAAGTGTACAAATGGATAGGGCAATGAAGTAAATTTGATCACAAAGTGGACAAATGAAATATAAATTTTAAGAATTAGATAACTAAAGGGAATTTGGGAGAACAAATATTTTGGAACAATTGTCTGTACTAAAACTATCTGTACAAAAGCTGAAAGATATGCGCTTTAAGGCATAGAGGAGCTAAAACAGTCACCGGTAGAGACTGGTTCTAGAGGATCTTGGAAGAGCCACTAAAGCCTCCCCAGCTCTGTGACTACTCTTTCCCACTTTCTAAGTGTGGGTGCCTAGGGAGTGAGGCGGTCCTTGATTCTGGACAAGGGCAAGAGAGAGCAGCAATTCTGGTTGAGAGCAGAAGCCTGCCAAAGGGATTCCTCATTGAGCCTCCCCCCCCCCCCCTAGGGTGACATGTTAAAGGACTAGACAAACGTTCAGACAGTAAGAGCAAAGTGTGAGCCAAGCATGTAACAGAGGACAGTGCTCTCAGGGACTGCAGATCAGCGTCAAACCATCTCAGCATCTTACAGTGGATTCAGTCACTCCCCGCCTTGCTCACAATCCTAGGGAAAGTATGCCTGCCAACTGGAGCATCATTAGAGATTGAATCTAGGTCCTCAAGCATGCAGGACAAAGAACTCTATTAGAGATCTGGATTCCTCTGTGTGTGTGTGTGTGTGTGTGTGTGTGTGTGTGTGTATGTGCCATGGGACACTTGTGGAGACCAGAGGACAACTTGTGGAAGATCATTCTCTCCTTACACCATGTGAGTCCCACGTATTAATCTTAGGTCACCAGTCTTGTTGACAAGAATCTTTTGGTGAGACAACTAGACAGGCTCCCAGTCTAAACAAAACAAACAGTAGCAATACATAGGCATGCACATGGGAAAAGAAGTTGTAAGGAGGAGGTGGTTGTAATAGGGGTTGGTGCAAGATTAGAGAGGATAGAGAGGGCGATATAGCAACCAGAATTTATTTTTATGTGTAAATAAGAATTTGGGTTCCCTGAGCTTAGAGTTCATATCATGCAAATCTTACCATGTGACCTTCTTATTACCCCACAGCGGTGCCATCCAAGCAGTAGTGCACGTGGACGTTTTGATGCTTCTTGCTGAGAGTAAAGATGTGTTTGTGCAGATGAGCATGCTGACATTCATTATTTTTAGCATTTGGTTTTTTAATTAGTTAATTTATTTTTTTTTAAAAACAATCTTTTCTCATTTTACATACCAATCCCAGTTCCCACTCCTTCCTCTCCTCCCACTCCATCCACCTTCCCTCCATCCCCTCCTCAGAGAGGGTAAGGCTTTCTATGGGGAGTCAACAAATTCTAGCACATCACTTTTAGGCAGGACTAAGATCGTCCCCCGTATATCTAGGCCGAGCAAGGTACCCCTCCAAGGAGAATGGGCTCCAAGAAAGCTGGCATTCATTTACAGCAGCCACACAAGTGAAAAGTAGTTAAACCAGTGGTTCTCAACCTTCCTAATGCTGTGACCCTTTAATACAGTTCTTCCTGTTGTGGTGACCCCCAACCACAAAATTATTTTCTTTGTTACTTCATACCTGTAATTTTGCTACTGTTATAAGTTATAATGTACATTTTTGGAGATAGACACTTGCCAAAGGGGTTGAAACTCACAGATTGAGAACTGCTGAGTTAAATGGGTTGGGATCCAGGCTCAGGGTAAATATTGATGCTATTACCACGTGGACAGAGCAGAGTAAATGAACAGGAGCAGCTGCAGCAACAGGAGTTGCCTTGTGTCCTCCTCTTCTAGATAGCTCTTCTGTGTAGCAGTTACCTTCTAGTTCTTATTGTTTTAGAGAAATGAATTTGAGGAGTAATTGAAGCCATTAAGGTTTTTTTTTTTTTTTTAAGTTGAAACCATACACATGTGCTGTTGTCATCAGACGCTCATGTGTAAGTTGCAGGACAACCTTAAGTGTCAGTCTGACCCTTCCCCCTCTTTGAGACAGGGTCTCTTTGAGGTGGTAGCCGTGCACGACAGGCCAGCTGATCCACACACTGCTAGGAATTCTCTTGTCTCTGCCGCTGAGCTCACCATAGAAGGGCAGAGATCACAGAACACTACAGTCCTGGCTTCAGGAGGGGTTGGAGGTTTGACTTCATGTCTTCATGTTGCAAGGCAGGCACTTGACCCATTGAGCCGTTTCCCCAGCCCCATGTCTCCTTCAGCATACTTTCCCCTGAGCCCCACCAAATGACCATTTCCCTTTCTTTTGAAACCATCTATATTTTTCTCCTCCTTACTTCTGCCTAATCCTTCTTTTTCAGTCTGTGTTATTTTGCTACTGAATTCCACTGGATGCAGGCCTAGCTGAGTAGTGACTTTCCTTCAACCATCTATCTCACTTCCTCACTCACCGGTGTAGAAATCACACTGCAGTTATCAATGACTTTTATTACATCTAGAAGTTTCTTCTCAGGTTCCCCTCACCTCAAATTGCTTCTAACTCTGTTAACTTCTCCTTGAGGAAGAGACCTGGTCAGTCGTCCTCATCAACTTAGACCATAAAACCCAATATGGGTAAGTTCAACAGAACCGCCATGCACGGGCTGCCCATGCAAGCTTCAACATTGCCAGGACATAAATTTTGAAATTCAACTTCATGTTAACTTCTATTTAACACTTGCTGAAATTATTTTATTGACTTTGCTGGATGACTTTGGTTTTATTTTCCCATCTTATGCTATTTATAGTCTTTTTTCTCTTATTAAGCACTTGAAATCTAGATAATTATTCAGTAACTAAATAAATACTTACATGTTGTTTCTTGTGTTCTGTGCATGGGCTACATTCTCTAGTAGAATGTTCACATGTCCTGATCTACATGTATTTACATTCTAGCAAGGTGAGTTGGACACATAAAAAGATTATACAGTATATTAAAACTTTATATAAAAGACAAATTGACAGCATGAGGGGCTTGGAACAGCATGTAAAGGACAGTATCAATGTCAACGAGAGCAGACCTCTTGGGAGTAACCAGTGAGAAGGTCGACATGGGGCCCATCTATTTTCTCAACATTCTACATTTTAAGGAATAATACATTTTAAACTCTGCAGACAAATTTCCAAACACAGCCTGTCTTCTAGGGTTAAGTCCTGTTTGCATTTTGACATTATTCATTGATGAGTCTGATTTTGAGCATCCATCCTGCAAATCCATGATGGCCAAGGAGACACAAAAACCAAAGGCCCAGAGCACTATGGATTCATGTAGTGAGAGGTGCTGTGCTTTGGCACTGCCATTTGGAACCACCAGGAAGGAAATCTATTGATATGGGGGCCAATAAGAATGGATATAGGACCAAGACTACAGGGGGAGCCACAGAAAGGTTCCTGGAAAAGCGACCGCTTCATTCCAACTTACTAAGCATAATGCCGGCAAAGCAGCTCTGCTCTGAAGCCTTAACTCAAACATCACCATCTTATTTTTAAAAATTTTTATTACACGTACTTATCTATTTATTTTGGGTGTATACACACAGGCTTGTGCATGCTATACCACATGTGGAGGTCAAAGGATAACTTGCAGGAGCTCCTTCTTTTCTTTCACTAAGTAGATTTAACTCAGATTGTCAGGCTTGGCTGCATGCATCTGTATCCACTGAGCCGTCTCACCGGTCACAAGATGTCATGCTTTTAGTAAACTACATTCCCGTTTGGTACTACCAGTCTTTCCATTGGTTTACATTGTCGACCCAGTAGCATTGTTTATATTTCTTTCATCTCATTCAAGAAACATCAAATATGACAACGACAATGCAATACAGCCAGAGTTCTTATCTCTCCAGCAGATTTTAAGGACAAGTCAGGCTTACTCATATTGGAATTCATGGTACATGGACAGATACATGATACCATGGACCATGGGTACATGGACAGATAGTGCTTGGGAATACACATGAAATTGTGTCATGAGGATGTAGGCTAGTGAACCAAATGTAGGCAAAGTGAAAAATTACCATGAATTTTTGACTGGTTTGTGTGATTATCCAAGTATGCAGGAAGAGTAGGAGATGTATTTAGTATAAACAAAGAGATATTATAAATCCTAAGTAATGGATTTGCAAGTTTTCTTCAACTTAGCACCGTCACCCCAGACACTCATCACACACGCAAGGAAATCACTCTTTCTGTCAGTGTTTGAAGTGTGTCAGGGTTCTGTCTCTGTGTCAAATACACCTATGATTTCTTGGTTTGGTGTCTCTAGGCCATAGTCATGACTAGGATAATTTACATGTGAGTGACCATCTGTTTCAACTGAGAAATTCGGTGTCATGAGGCAGTTGCCATTACTCATATAAGTTGAACATGAGAGTAATTGCATGCTGGCTTTATAAACAGTGTGGGGAGTAACTTACCCAAGAGAAAAATACTTATTCTGGAACTTATATTTCATTTGGATATGGAATTTTTTGTTTGTTTATTTTAGTCAAATGGAACATATTACTTTATCACAAACAGATAAATGATCTACTAATTCTTCCTTTATCTTTGTATAGTTTATCATTTGGAACATGTGAAAAGTAAAAAAAAAACAGGTTATTTCTGAATTTCTGAGTCGTACTAACAAATCCCCTGCAAAATTTTAATAAAAGATTAGCATAGCTGGGAGTCTGTTTAAGCTGCTGTACATTGCTGCTTTTAATTCACCTTTTCTTTTTTACCAAGGCATGTTCACACGTCTCTACCAAAGATGGAGCCCAGTTCCCACTATAATCTCTTCATGGTTTCAGAACACATTTGCCTCCCCCATTTGTGTGTTCAATTCCACACCATGAGAATTAGCTGCTCAACAGCATTTTCCAGTCCCTGTAGGATTTTCTGACATATACTAGACTTCTTATTCTCTAAGACAAAAATTGAACTGTAAAAGACATTTCCCCATAGAACCTCACAAATCTTTCTTTGGGGAGATTTTCACTTTTTCATGCTGTCTGAAGAAAATCTCTAACATGCTGCATCTTCCAATGATCTAGCTCCTTCCAGTGACTTCTGGAAGCCATTATCTTTGTACTTCAGAGATGAAAGCTTAGTTAAATATGTGAGAGACCAAGCAGATGTGGCAGAACACATTATGCTGCACATTGTCTCATGTCACAGCCCACACAGCTGATGAGCTTGTCTGGGATGGTGTCATTTAGAGAGGTTGGAAAACGGTTGTTTAGAGAAAGATAATTAGCATCACTATGATTACATGGCTCATCATAAAATCTAAGATACATGGATCCAAACATTAAAAATCTATTCTTAATGCATTTCTTTGAAATTTAAGTGAGAAGAGAAGCAAAGTAGAAAACAGACCATGTTTAGAAAATCTCCACTATTGAAATCCTTAATCATTTAAAAGTATGTAAATCATTTTAACAAAGAATATTCTATAATGATAATGTGCACATTTGCCTCCTATAAAATTAGTTTTTGATTGTTATTTTATTTTATTTCTTATTTGTGACAGAGTCTCACTCTGTCAGCCATACTGGCCTTGAGTTTGAGGTCCTATTGCTTCAGTCTCAGAGAGCTGGATTAGTTTTCAACCATATTTGGCAGATGATACAATGTCACTTTTTCACTCTTTCAATAAAATCTTTAAAATTATTTGGAGAATATTGTAATTCAGAATATCAATAGTCCTTTATTCAAATAATTTCTATGGCTAATGTTATGAGTGTATAATATTTTTGAAAATATTTACATAGGAGTAAAGAGAGTCAAATATTCCTTTCCTAATCCATAACACCCTGGTTCATAAATCACTAATCTACGGCTAAAGCAAACCCCTTCTTTTCAAGACTTCAAAGAAGTAGAACGCATATAAAGTTTTTTAGATTTTTGACATTTTTCTCCCTGAGACTGAGTCTCGCTATGGTATCCAGTCTGGTTTTGAACTCATGATATACTCACCTCTAAATCCTGAATAGCTGGAGTTGCATATATGTAATGGCATGTCTGACTTAAAAAGTTGTTGACTTTAGAATGAATTTGGTAGTCACTCCTTGAGGAAATCAGAACTGTTTAAAATGGTCAGTCCAGAACCTTGGAAGATGTCCATATTAGGTATTCAGAAATTCAATGAAAGGATGGTTAAGTTTCATTTCGATAGAAGATCAGTTGTAGGAGTTTTCTTGGGGTCATCAGGAGAACTGTGCTTAATTATTTTTCAGTTGCTCTGGGAAAAAACATGATTGAAGTAAACTAAAGGAAGAGTTTGTTTTAGCTTCTGGTTCTGGAGGGCTAACCATTCATGATAGGAGGGTGGAGGCAAAGCAGCCAACAGCAGGAGTGTTGGCAGGAACAGGAAGCTGGGAGTTCATATCTTGAATCACATGCAATAAGCAAAGTAGAAGTTGAATGAATCCTTAACCTGTTAAAGTCTGTCCTTAGAAAGACCACACCTCCTAAACCTCCCCTAACAGGACCAGCAACTGTGGACCAAATATTCAAATGTCAGAGACTATGGGGACATTTCTCAATCAAATTATCACTGTCTACCCTCCAACAAGGCCAGATACAAGATCTCTGTCTTCAAAAGACAGGGGGAAAGCGGCAGAGAAGGAAATAAAGAGGCAGGGGAAAAGGGAGGAAGGGGAGATGTAGATATATGTTCATGAAGCAAAATAGGACTAGTTGAAGTGTTGTTTCCAAATTTCATGTAATAATACATCTTCATATATATATATATATATAGTTTTCAGGCAATTCTCTTTTCTACTGGTATTTCCTTTGTATTCTTTAATTGCTCTCAAGCAACCTTAAAAAGTTGGAGTAAATACCATGATCTCTATTCTCTTGATAAGACTTAGAGCATGAAGAAAGTTTCCTGAATCAAATAAATGTCAGGATGGCTATATAATTGTGTCTACTGGCCATATTCTGATTGGTAGTACACATATTAAAATAAGTAGATGTATTTCTCACACTTAGTGGGTCATCAAGACACTTGGGAAAGTTTATGAGTTATTGGCTTTTTATTTGTAAGTGACTGATATTGTGTGTTTAGGTATTTTGTCCTCATTTAATTATTATTATTTTGTTTACATTTGAAACAGAAACTGCCTTGGTCAACAGTTCTGCAGGATTTGTGATCAATTGAGAGTTGTTATTTATGGCAATCTTTAATTTCTAGCTAAATAGCTTTTGCCATCATCCTTTTCAAAACTTGACTGGAAGTGCCCTGCTTTGCTCTACTTGGTTACACCCAGTTATTATGGACCCCCCCCCTGAACTGGCACCTGCAATAAAAAATACTCACCTAGACAGTCTTCAGGAAAAGCAAACACCCCAAGTTCCTTTCCTGAGCTTATGTAAAACGTCTTTACATAACAGAACTCTTCATTCTAGTTTTATCTTGTGATGCTCCCTCAGATTTTACCGACACTTAAGTATATGTCAATACATACTTATTTGCTGGCTAAAGTAGAGAGGTAATTGTCAGTGCATCTCAAAGACTGCATACAAAGCAACCCTGTCTGTGCAACCACTTTTGACAATTGTAAGAAAGCCAATAATCTCCACCAAGACCAATAGTTTAGGGATGTAAAAAACAGTTTTGGAAGTATTGAATCATAACATCAACTTTTATCTATTTTTTACAAGTTTCAAGAATAATTAAGCAACACTTTTCATGTTCATTTTTTCCTTGGAATAGCAAACTGTATGTATTCTGGACTTTTTCTCAGCTCTGAGGCATTTAATGTATGTGAGATGTAAACACTACATTTTTGGCAAATCATTTTGAGTTTTTTTTCCCCCATGAAGAAGCCTGATATCGACTTGTTTGCTTGGCTTCTGGGTCATCAGTAGTTATGCCTTTTTGGAATCTAGGAACTTCTTCCTCCCCTCTCCCTTCAAAGTTCAGAATAAATTTATGGGCTTATTGATCAAAATAAACTTTCTGTGGCATTTCACTTTAGTGTGGGGTACAAAGACCATTTCTGATCATAGAGGTAGAGAGGGTTGGCATAGTCTTCCTTGTTTGAATTACTTTACACAGTGAATTGTGCAAAGTTTCCCACACAATAATGATGAGACAGACTATTCCCACAAAAAAATGATGTGCAAAATGTTTTGATATCAGGAACAAAAAGCTGAGATTCCATTACTCATATTTACTTTTTTCCCACAAAGATGCTTATTTCTGGGCTGGGTTAGAGCTCAGGAGTATAGTCCTTGCCTAACATTCCCAAAGTCTTGTCTTCATTCCAGAGCATTACAAAGTATTTTGAAAATTACTAATAACTATAATTAATATAGAAATTATTATAGTTATCTTGTTTAATGGCTGGTCATGATACCATTAAGATATAACACTATTGGAATTTTAACATCTTATTTGACATAACCAGGAACAAGCAAGGAGCTAAGAGATGAAGGACTATTATAATGATAATTTCCATAGTATTCAGCTAGGTACATTTTAGTAATGTTAAGAATGTAACGGTTGGAAATGAAGAGTGGATCAACCTTTGCCAGTCTTGCAGAGGATCTGAGTTTTCAGAACCCATGTTTAGCAGCTCATAAACACATGAAATTCTAGCTCCAGGATTCATCTTCTGGCCTCCACAAGCACCTGTGTTCATATTCACACACACACA
>PVIU01019318.1:0-36650 GCA_004026605.1 Ondatra zibethicus
TTCACAGAACTTGAGAGAACAATAACTAAGTTTATATGGAAAAACAAAAAGCCCAGGATAGCCAAAACAATCCTATACAATAAAGGAACTTCAGGAGGCATTACCATCCCTGACTTCAAACTCTACTACAGAGCTACAGTAATGAAAACAGCTTGGTATTGGCATAAAAACAGAGACGTTGACCAATGGAATCAAATCGAAGACCCGGATATTAATCCACAAACCTATGAACACCTCATATTTGACAAAGAAGCTAAAAGTATACAATGGAAGAATGAAAGCATCTTTCACAAATGGTGCTGGCATAACTGGATGTCAACCTGTAGGAGAATGAAAATAGATCCTTACTTATCTCCATGCACAAATCTCAAATCCAAATGGATTAAAGACCTCAATATTAATGCGACCACACTTAACCTGATAGAAGAGAAAGTGGGAAGTAGCCTGCAAAACATGGGCACAGGAGACCACTTCCTATGTAAAACCCCAGTGGCACAGACAATAAGAGCAATAATGAATAAATGGGACCTCCTGAAACTGAGAATCTTCTGTAAAGCAAAGGACACTGTCAGTAAGACAAAAAGGCATCCTACTGAGTGGGAGAAGATCTTCACTAACCCCATATCGGACAAAGGTCTGATCTCCAAAATATACAAAGAACTCAGGAAACTAGACATTAAAATTCTAAATTACCCAATTAAAAGATGGGGTAAGGATCTGAACCGAGAATTCTCAACAGAAGATGTTCGAATGGACAAAAGATACTTCAAGTTCCTTAGCGATCAGGGAAATGCAAATCAAAACAACTTTGAGATACCATCTTACACCTGTCAGAATGGCCAAAATCAAAAACACCAATGATAGCCTGTGCTGGAGAGGATGTGGTGTAAGGGGAACACTCATCCATTGCTGGTGGGAATGCAAACTTGTGCAACCACTTTGGAAATCAGTGTGGCGGTTTCTCAGGAAATTGGGAATCCACCTACCTCAGGATCCAGCAATACCACTCTTGGGAATATACCCAAGAGATGCCCAATCGTACTATAAAAGCATTTGTGCAACTATGTTCATAGCAGCATTATTTGTAATAGCCCGAACCTGGAAACAACCGAGGTGCCCATTAATGGAAGAATGGATCAAGAAGTGTGGAATGTATACACATTATAGTACTACGTAGTGGTAAAAGACAATGACATCTTGAATTTTGCATGCAAATGGATAGAAATAGAAAACGCTATCCTGAGTGAGGTAACCGAAACCCAAAAAGACGATTATGGTATGTATTCACTCATTAGTGGACCCTAGCCATAAAACAAAGGACACTAAGCTTATAGCTCACAAGCCCAGAGAAGCCAAATAGCAAGGTGAACCCAAAGAAAATCATATATAGATCCTCTTGGAAATTGGAAGCAAACAAGATTGCCAGGCAAAAGTTATGAATACGGGGGTGGGGATAGAGGTGGTGGTATGGTGGTATAGAGGAGGGGAGAGGGGGAAGGAGAAAGGAGAAGGGAAGGACTGGGGAGAGCATGGGGGAGTGGGAGGGTAGAGATGGAGGAAAGGTGGATATTGGAGAAGGGAATAAGATATCTACATTATTGGTGTCATTTTAGGACTGGCAAGATACTTGGCTCTAGAGGAGATCCCAGGTGTCCACAGGGATGTCCCCAGCTAGGTCCTTGGGCAGCAGAGGAGAGGGTACCAGAACTATCATTGTCCCATATTCCCACTGATGAATATCTTGATCACATCCATAGAAATTTCGTCCGATGGATAGAGATAGAGACAGAGACCCACATTCACACCAGAGCAATGGATTGAGCTCCCAAGGTCCCGTCGAAGAGCAGAAGGTGGGAGAAGGTGAGCAAGGAAGTTAGGACCATGACGGGCTGGACCACCCACTGAGACAGTGTGCCTGATCTAATGGGAGCTCACCAAATCCAGTTGGACCGGGACTGAATGACCATATGATCAAACTGAACTCTCTAAATATGGCTGCCAATGAGGGCAGAATGAGAAGCCATCAACAATGACACTAAGACCTATCTCCTCTGCATGTATTATCTTTTTGGGAACCTAGTCGATCTGGATGCACACTTCCTAGGACGGGATGGAGGGGGGAGGGCCCTGGACTTCCCACAGGGCTGGGTACCATGCCCTATATTAAGGAAGCAGCGGGAGGGGTCTGGGAGAAGGGGAGGAAATGTAAATTCTTTTTTTTTGAATGGAAAAAAATAAAAGAATATGGGGAATAAAGAATACAGTAAAAAAATAATAGAATCTCTTTGCACTTTTTCAGGAGCAATTTGTAATTTACAACAAGGAAAATTTTTTCTTTAATTTTTTAAACATTCTTTCTAAAGTATTTACATTTGAATCAGCTAATGCAATATCACCCATGAATTGGTAAACTACAGATTCAGAAAATTGCTTACATATCATTTCCAATGGGTGCTATACAAAATATTGGCAGAGGGTGAGGCTATTTAGCATTTCCTGAAGGAGAATCTTCCATTGATATCTCTTAGCAGACTGAGAATTATTATGAGTAGACACTCTGAAGGTAAATTTTTCCCTGTTTTTTTCTTGTAAAGGTGTAGTGAAGAAACAATCTTTTAAATCAATAGCTATAAGAGGCCATCCCTAGGCAATAGAGAAGGCAAAGGAATGCCACACTGTAAAGAGCCCATTAACTGAATCACTTTATTAACAGCTCTTAAATCTGTTACCATTCTCCATTTTGCAAAATTTCTTTTTAGCAACAAATACAGTGGACTGGTTGATTCATCAATATGCTGAGCATTCAACTACTTCTGTATCAATTCTTGTAAGGCCTGAAGTTTCTCTGCTGTTAAAGGTTATTGTGCAACTCATATAGGTTTGTCCATCTTAAAGGTAGGACTGTTGGTGCCTTTGATATATTAGCAGCTGTTGCACCCTATTCTTGTAGAACCAAAATGGTCTAATTTTTTTCTAATATTTTTCCCAGAAACATGTTAATTTATTGTTTGTTTCTGAGATTGGGGGATGTTAATCTTAGAATTCCCTTGCTGTAACAAATTATGTCCCCACAAACTCATTGCAATGTTAGCCACATATGGCTTTACTTTTATCTCTGTCCTTTGATCCATCTCATGCTCTGTTTTACATGAGATAGAGTTCCAATCCCTAAATGCTGAACACTTACCTCCTGAAGAGGCCAGTTTGCATGCCAAGATTTTGGTGCAATTATTGTTACACCAACCCCTGTGTCTACTAGACCTTCAATGACAACAAGGTTTATTTGTAATTTTAATTTTAGTCTTTGTTTATTTGTAGATGTTTGCCAAAGTATTTGCTTTATGGTTTCCCCTCAATTTTTTGTTCTCTCTTCTACAGCTGTTCTATCATCCAGAGCAGTATGGCTTATTGCAATATGCATTAGGTTCTTTAATTGCTCTGGGAATGAGTTTCCTCCATGATGACAGGAAACAACTGAACCTAATTTGGCACAGGGGCCTGAGAGAGCTGCCTCAAGGAGTTTCTCAATGGTAAAGGGTTACCTTTAATGTCCCTTGTTGATCTATATTCATTAGGTCAATACCTGACTTTGCTACACCTTCTATATAATCCAGAAATGAGGGGTATTCTATTTGTATTATGCCTAGAAAACTAAACATTATTTCTAGGAATACACTGTTTACAATACTCCTTAAGGTGACCTTGCTTGGCACAATTTGACACTTTGATTTTTCACCAAACCTCTGGAAATCACCTCTCCTATCCAAACCTATCTTGGACGCACTCCTCCAAGTATTCTGACCTTGCCTTTAAAGGCCTAACTATCTTTTTGCATTGAGAATTAGTGTTGGGAGCTGTGGACCCCCAGACCCTGCTTGCAGCTGCTCTGAGCAAAACAACTTGTTTTTCTGTGTTTAAAGCTGCTCTGAGCATGAGACCCTCGGGAGTTCCTGATGGCAGGGGAGTGGTTTCTGGTGGGTTTGGCTAGGGCATGGCTATCAGTTAAGGATCCCTATATAAGCTGCCCTGGAACACAAGAAAGGAGGACATTCATGTTTCAAGGATGACCCGTGTCCCCATGTCCTTGCCTGACTTTTGAGCAATCCCGTAGTGCAGGCAGTATGCTACAGGCACAGTACTGTAGTAAAGGTAGTACAGATGGATGGTATAAATTAGCATATTCAAGGGCCAGAGGTTCGAATATTATTAGTCTAGCTTATGAATTTGGAATCATTCTATTTAATACTGATGTCAGACTTTGTAAGAAATAAGTGAAGATTTCTTTCAGGTCCTGTATTACTTTAGTAAATGATTCAATCTTCTTTCCTACTTCTTCAATTCTGTCCCAAGCATTCAAAGCTTCTGCACAGCTTACAGCCAGGATCATAGGAAATATGATCATAGGGAATAACCGCATCATAGGGAATTTCGCCTGTCTATATTAGTATAATCCCATTCTCCAAAAAGTTGATCTTGGGAGATTTCCATGTCTCTACCTCTACTCCATTGTTCAATGGTCTGAGCCTCTTTCTTCAACTATGTCCTCCATTGTAATGGTGGACCAGGCTTCAAGACTGCTGTAACCAAGTTTTTCCAGCCCTTAGGGATAATTCTACAACATTTTGACCAAGGTTTAACATTTGCTTCACAAAAGGTGAATAGGTACCATATGAGACTATCACTTCCTTGAATCTCCTTAAATCTAACATTGCCACAGTGTAGGGACCCACAGATGTGAGTCCTGTTCCACCTTGACTAAAGGTCAGAGTTTGAGTTTATTCTTGGTCTTTAAAAGTTGTTGACAACAGTTATGACTACAAATAAGAGATCCTGACCTAGGATATGGTTAATTAGTATTTTGAGCATAGAGGTGGATCTGCTCTCAAAGGTCTGAGAATTCAAATCTATTCCTGCTCCTTCAAGGGAGACAGGCGGGAGTTTCCAGGGAGTGGCTGCCTAAATGACACTTGGTCTATTCCTTATATCACATTAATGAAGTCTGTTGTCTCCCCCTTCCACTTTTGGAGTGGAGTATATAAGCATGTGGAAAATAAACGTGGGTGAACTCAGTAGCCACTGAATTTCCCTCTAAATGAAGTTCTGTGTTTATATCTTTTATTTCTCTCATATCACTGTTCTTTTTCCTGAATAATTATAATCCTTAACACTCCTACCCAGAACTTGTGAATTCCATCAAGGCTGTACCCCAACAGATGTCACACCAATGTGTGACTTACAATAACACAAGAGTCCTTTCAGCTCTTACAGAGTCTTGGGGATATCTATTATTTGGCAATTCCTATAAGCTTACTATAGTATACATTAAGGTTGTTTGTTTAAAAACGTTAGACTGTTCCTCTCTATCCTAATAATGCAATGCTGAAATTGGTTCTCCTTTAAATTCCTCTGCCTATTTTTGAATATCTCTTCAATCTGTTTTATTAAGTTTTTGTAAAGCCTGTATCTTGGCACTCAAACAAAAGAACCTTTTAAGAGATAAACCAAGAATTATCAAAATGACAACAAGGATTATTAAAATGATAATTAACAGTATCTCAATCAGGGTTGATTATCCTTTCATTTATGTTCCATTTTTAAATCATGCATTATATAATATTACAGAGACCCAACTTTCTCTATCATAATTATGTTTCCCATTTTTTAATGTGGAAAAAAAAACAACTCTCTAATTCCTCCCTTTAAAATTTTTTCACCAACTCTGCTGCCAATGATGTTGAAAATGTGAAGCTTACTGCTGTTGCATGGAACTATAAAAGCCTGACAAGGTTTCAAGGCAGCTAAGTAGTTTGGCACCAGCTCAAGAAGGGGATCTAGGGAAAGCCCACCAGGGGAGAAGAAAGGAAAACCTAGCTGGTAGGGTAGTGACCCTAGCCATGTGTAGCTCCAGCCTATAGAGGTGACAGCAAAACCACTGACAAGTGGCTTTTTCATGAATTTGTACCAGAATAGTTGGCACCAGATGCATCATGAACTCCAATTGGTATGAATAAAAACCCAGAGTAAGATATAAGGGTTAATTTTGAAGATCAGAGAAGCAGAGCAGCTAGCCACTAGAGAGATCTTACCTGCACCAATGCTCAGACTGAAAGGGCGATTTTATCTCAAATTGCCTCCTCAGACTGACTGTCTCAGACTGCTACCTCAGAGTGCATCTTTGGACTGCAATGAGGTCCTGTCTCCACCCACCTTATATTGCTCTCTCTCTGTTCAGCCATCCCACTCCTGTCTCCAGCTCCCTGGTGTAGGAATAAAGACATGGGACCCTAAGTTCTGAGATTACCTTTGTGTGATCTTTTAGACTGGATCAATTTCATGTGGCATAGGATGGCCTTGAACTAACAGAGATCTGCCTGCCTCTGTCTTCCAAGTCCTGAAATTTAATACATGTACTCCCTAGCCTCTAGTGGCTTATCTCTGCATTCTGATCTTCAGGCAAGCTTTATGTGTTAATACACAAACAAAATATCACTATACCTCATAATAGTGAAACTTTCTTTTGAGGTTTATTTTCTTTCAAACCAAATACTATTGTTCTGATAAAGGAACATAACATGAAAATGACTCTCAATGACAATCTAATGCCTATAGATCAATGTGTCACACAACCACCATCAGAGAAGTTTTCACTTGTAGTAGATGAGAACTAATACAGAGACTCACAAATGGGCAATGTGCAGAGAGTAAGAGACTTTGCAACACTCAGTCTGAAATAGGTTGTCTTTACTAAAGCCCTCTTGCTAGGGCTTAGGGAACTATGTGGAAGAGGAGGCAGAAAGATTATAAGAACCAGATGGGATGGGAAACGGTGTATTCTAGACATTAGGATTGGCACAAATATGAGAACTCAGAGATTGTGGCAGCATGCACAGGACCTGCACAAGTCCAAGCCAGACTGTGTCCCAGCACTCAGAGGGAGATATGAGATCCACCCATAACTAAGAAGTTATTTGCAATTGACATCGTCCTGTAAAGGAAAAGTTAGCATTTGCCAATAGAGCATCACTGGATATACTAACTACACTGAAGTGTAGGCCTCATGTTTAGAAGTATATTGCCAAAAGAAAACTAATTCAATAGTATTTTTGTAGATTTTTTTGTCTCATATTATTTTGGGTGTTTCTTATCTTAGTGGTCTTTTGCTCATATATTGTGGTTTCTGATTTGGGTGTTATGGGTTCTGTTTTTGTTTATATATCTATGCATGCATGAATATATGTATGTTTGTATGTGGATGTTTCTTATGTTATTTCATTGTTTTGTTTTTATTATTTTGCTTGTTTTGATTGTTTGACTGTTTATTTTTAAAAGAGAGAGAGAGAAAGAGAGAAAGAAGGAAGGAAGAAAGGAAAAAAGAAAGAAAGAAAGAAAGAAAGAAAGAAAGAAAGAAAGAAAGAAGAAAGGGAATGGAGTTGGATGAGCGAGGTGGTGGGGAGGGGTTGGTTGGGAGACGGAAAATGTGTCAGAATATATCACATAATTTTTTTTCAAAAGAAAAAAATACTGGCAGCAAATGCTGGCAAGGATGTGAACAAAAAGGAAGCCTTACATCTGGAGGGAAGGCAAACTAGTTCAGCTTCTGTGGAAATATGTCTAGAGGTTACTCAACTAAATCAATAATAAATAATTAAATAAATAATAAATCAAAAAATATCAATGACTTACCTGAAATGTATCAGGATTTCTAGTCCAAGAAACAGGACCCCAAGGCTCCGTTAATTAGGAAGCAACTATTATTCCTGCAGGCTTCTAACAACTATTATCCAAAAAGCTAGAGCCCCCAATGCTGTAGGGATGAGGCTCTTTTACATTTTTTGGCTCTATCATCTCTCTTATGTTGCTATATAGATTCTGATCTAATGCTTTAAATTATTAGGCTGTATGGTGAGACTAAGAAGAAATTGGGAAGTAAGGGGACCACTGGAGAGAAGTACCACTGAAGTCTGGTAAATTTACACAGGGAAGGTTGTACTGATCTGCCCACGCACACACAGACACAGACACACACACACACACACACACACACACACACACACACACACACACACACACATTGATCAGGCTGCAAGGTTGCTCCCTTTCTCTCAACCGTCTAGGCCCCTCTACCACCTAAACACCACTTCTGTTTATACACAGAGGAATCTAAGACATCACACTATAGAGTCACTTGCACACCCATGTTTATTTTGGCAGTATTCACAGTAACCAACATACACAAAACTAGCCTATTATGCACAGGAATGGATAAAGAAAATGGGGACCTAGACAGAAAAAAGTTATTTTTTTTCAAATGAAAAGAACAATGAAATTGTGCCCTTTCCAGAAAATAAATGTAACTGCAGCTCATCATATTAAATTAAATAAGCCAGAAGCAAAAAAGACAAATATCTTTTACAAATATAAACTGTAAACATGTTTCTTTATTTATTTATTTTTATTTGTTTTATTTATTGTTCCTTTCTTGTCTTGAGACTTTGTCTCAAACAAGTCTGTGTAGTGATATTTCATTTGTATTTTAATAAATAAAGAGTGACTGAAGATCAGAGAGTAAAACAGCCCCACTGGTCACTTTACAGAACAGGCAGTGGTGACACACACCTTTAATCCCTGTAGCCACACTAGTTTGCCATAGAAACTAGGTGATACATGCCTTCAATCCCAGTGGTACATGCCTTTAATCCCAGCCCTAGAGAGGATTATAAAACAAGAAGAGACATCTAACAGACACAGTCTCATTTGAGATTCCTGGAGGCAGGGTTGCCATTTCAGACTGAAAAGAGTTAAGAGCCAGTGGCTGACTATTTTGCTTTTCTAAACTTCAGGTTGAACCCCAATTTCTGTTGATGTGAGATTCCCCTCTGTATGATGTGAATATGTTTTATTATCATTGGTTAATAAAGAAGCTGCTGTGGCCTATGGCAGGGCAGAATAGAGCTAGGCAGGAAAAATGTTGTTATTGATCGTGGTTGTGGAGAAAATTTAAAAAGGAGGTTAGATTCTGGGATATCTTTCTGAAAAGAAAACAGGTTATAAGAATGGTATGATAAATGGTAGATTATTGAGTCTACTTGTAAACTAAAAAGCAACTACTAGACCCAAATATTTTACATTTGTATGAATTTTTGAATATTGATGCTAAGTTACTTTTGTTATACTGTATATATGTTTCTATTATTGTTTAAGGTATTGTACCTGTGAGCTTATTTTAAATTATAATATAAAGTTCTAGTACTTGAAATCTATTATAACAAACTATTTAGTGCAGTGATATTTATTGAGGGCCTTGAGTACCAGCCTCAGTACACCCTCAGAGCTCAGAAGTTGACACTATTTTTTCATTTCTTTTTTATGATCATTTATTTACTCTTTACTGAAACTCTAGTCTTTTGTGACCCTCCTGTCTCTGTGTCCCATATATCTGGGATATAGTTCCCAGGTTTTCCTTCATTGCACAAGTATTGCTTTGTTAGTTATAGTACTCTTAGCTGGTAGGTTTATTTTTCTTTCATCAATCTACATATTTGTCATCTGCTTTGTCTTGAATGAAGCTTCTGGTTGAGACTTGTCTGGAGGTTGCTACTCAGATCAGCCTGGCCTCAAACTCAAAATTCTGCTATCTCAGCCTCCTCACCAACCCAGTAAGTGCTGGGATTACATGTGGGCATCACTATTGCTGGCTGTAGACAACATCAGACTCTCCTGTTCTGAAATGGTTCTACTGTGGAATCTGGTGATCATCTTACATGTAACCTGATGGCTTCTCTTCTTGCTTCTTCTGGTGGATTTTGACACCATGAATAAAATGTACCATGGAACTGACCTCATTAAAGTTGATCCAACTGGGTTTTTTTAAATAATCTTTTAGTAAGTATACAAAACAGTGGGTTACTTAGTGATATTTTCATGCATGTGGATCAGTGTGCTTTGCTCATATTCATGCTCACCCCTGTCCCCTCTTGTCCCCATCACACCTCTTACAGTTATCCTTTCTCCAGGATAGTATCTTTACTGATTTTTTACCCCTGAGTTATGATTGTTTATACATTCACAGGTTTATTTGTGGGTCTTCTAGTCTATTCAATATGTCTGTCTTTGTAACAGTTCCATGCTGACACGTTGGCTCCATAGTTTAATTGGAAGTCACAGGTAGTGATGCCTCCAGCATTCTTCTTTTGGCTCGGGATTGCTTTGGATAGTTATGACCTTTCCATTCTATATGAATTTTAGGATGGATTTTTCCATTTTACAAATAATGTCTTTGTATTATGATGAGTATTACATTTAATCTGAAGATTGTTTTTAGAGGAATGTACATGTGGAATATATGCATATTGGCTCTCTTAGTCCATGAACATTGGAGTGTACAATTTTTTCCCATCTCTTTGTGTTTTCTTTGATGTTGTCAATATAGAGATTTGTTGTTTTGTTGTTTTAGCTTTGGTTGTTTGGTGAAGTCATGCATCCCTGCCAGAGAAAGACACCAGACAGAACCTTGCTGGTAAGCCAAAGTCACGTGGCAATACACAGATTAATGGAAATGGGTTAAATTAAGATCTAAGAGCTAGTCAATGAGAAGCTAGAGCTAGTAGACCAAGCAGTGATCTAAATAATATAATTTCTGAGTGATTATTTTGGGAATCTGGGCAGCCAGGAACAAACAAGCCACCTCCTACTACAAATTGGCACTTCAACATGTGCTAGCTAAATCCACATAATACCTGAGAGGGCTTGGAAATGAATTCTAGAAATTAAAAACAAAGCTTGGCCGCAGTGTTTTTTTAAGATGGGCTCTGCTTACTGGCAGAGGTCTTCCTGACTCAGCCGATGTAGCAAAAACTGTGAGGTTCCTTTGAGAAAGCTTCCTGGTTCATCGGCATGAATGGCTCTAAGGCTTTCGGGAGGTTTGGCTAATGGAGCATTTAGATGGGGTCTGTGAATAGAGTGCTACAATTTGCTTAACAGCAACATAGACCCACTATATGCCTAAAAATGGGGCAGTGAACATGGCTCTCTGAGGCAGCAGACATACCTCCGGCCATGCTGGACTGGACAGAGCCAACAGGCAGTGCCATGGAGTTTGTTTTAGCCATGCCCATTTAGCATTAAAAACAAAGGCACTCTAGTCAAAATACACAATACAGGCAAATTCAGATGAAAAAAAGACCTCTAAATGGGTCACAGTGTGTTTTTAAAATGTATGTAGGCTTGGGAGAGAGAAGAAAAAGAGTATAGAGTGTTATAAAAAGAAGCAAATGATTTTTAAAAAAATAAAACAAAGTCTTTAAAGAGACAGAGTAAACTTGTAGAAAAAGTAATAGGAATAAAGAAAAATAAGCTACATAAAGATGGAATATAAACAGAGAGACTGGATTATGTATATTATTATGTTTTCTTTGAAATTTTTTGGCTACAGAGAAACATTTGATTCTGGGGACTGCTAAGCTAAACCAACACATATGTTTTAAAGGTTTCTAGACTTCAAAATTTGTGTCTAAGGATATGTTGCTTTGGAAAAGAGGTTCTTCTTTTGTTTCCATAGAGGACAAGAATCTGTGGATCTTTTACAGACTAATGTGGTTTGATGAACTGAGACCCCCCCAAAAGTTCTCCATGAACACCCAAAATTTACTTTACCCAATAAAAAGCAGGAAGCAGTTTGCAGAGAAATATATCCAAATTTCTTAAATGATTGTTTATAAATGACCATCTACATTTAAAGGGTGATATGCTATAGAGATTTACATTGGTATGGATCGTGGCTTGTTTATATAAATTTACAGTCAATTTTGATATATATATATAAATGTATTTCTGTTCCTGATTAAGGTATTGTGTTTGCACAGTTCATTTAAAAATGTAATGTATAATAAGAAATATAGTTTAATAGATAGTTATCTATAATAGTCAAGCTTGTAGTCATGTTAGTTAGGTTAGTTAGGTTTTTAGAGATATATTTCAGTTAAGTATTCTTCAAATCTTTCAAAGACTAAAAGAATATGGAATTTAAATGTTTTAATCACTTAGTAGTCTTCATGACAATGAAATACATCTGCTCCTGGCAGTACCAATCTACTTCAAAAGGATAATGGGTATTGAAGAGGCTCCTTATGGAGTTTATTGGCCATTTGGGCAAGAAACTCCTCTTGTTCAGACTGCTTTATATTATGCTATCTGAACTGGACATGCAGGACCCACAGAAAAATGACTGCTGATCTTGTCTAAAGGTGAGACAGTTCTTTGGGGTTCCTGCTTCATGAAAGAGTCTGCTAGACATTCTGCAGGACACTGAAGAAAGTGACTGACAAACTACCAATATAGGTGGAGCTGTCTTTGAAATTTCCTGCTTCATGGAAAAGTCTGCTGGACACTATGGGCCTGTAAGCTGAAATTAGATGCACCACCAGTACAGAAGAACTATTGGGTGACTGTCCAGGTAACAAGAAGACTCTGTCAATTCTAGAGTTTTGGAAGTTGCTTACAATGCACTTCCTGTTTACTTAGATAATATTATATCTTTCTGGAGTCTTTGATGGAGTTGAAGAATAAATAGTTATAATTATAGTTTTCTTAAGTTATGAAAAAGATAAAGTAGATATAAATATTGTAACTGTAATTCTTGCTTGATAACTGTTTTGTTATATGTAATTTTACTGTGTTAAAGTTAAAACCTTCCTTTTTATTTAAACAGAAAATGGTTTGGGAAGTCCTTTTTTCTATGTGTTGTTTTTATTGGTTAACGAATAAAGAAACTGTCTTGGGCCTGTGCAGGGCAGAATAGAGGTAGGTGGAGAATACTAAACTGAATGCTGGGAGAAAGAAGGCAGAGTCATTTTAAACCATGCAGTCCCCCCAGAGACAGATGCCAGGTGAAAATTTGCTGGTAACCCAAAGCCATGTGGCAATACACAGATTACTAGAAATGGGTTACATTAAGGTGTGAGAACCAGCCAATAAGAAGCTAGAGCTAATAGGCCAACCAGTGATTTAAATAATATAGTTTCTTAGTAATTATTTCTGGAGTCTGGGTGGCCAGAAAAAACAAGCTGTCTCTTAAAAGTCCAGAGGAGAAGAAAGCAGAAGCACAGTTACACAGCAAAGGAAGGTCTAAAATATGTGGGCCTCACTATGGTAAAATCAAAGAAAAATATATTGACTAGGGAAAATGCTGAGTGGATAAATTTGATATCATTAGAATTATTGGGGAAGGTACTTACAGACGAGTTTACAAAGCCTGGGACAAAGAATATGGATAAATGGTAGCCTTAAAAAAAAAGTACAACTGGATAATGAAAAGGAAGGCTTCCCAATTACAGCAATTAGAGCAATTAAAATTCTTCAGCAACTCATCCACCAGAGTACCATCAATATGAAGGAAATAGTGACTGATAAAGAATATGCTTTGGATTTTAAGAAGGACAAAGGTACATTTTTAACCTGGTATTTGAATATATAGAGCATGATCTGATGGAAGTACTGGAATCAGGCTTGGTCCATTTTAATGAAAATCATATAAAATCTTTTATGAGACAACTCATGGAAGGCCTGGATTATTGTCATAAGAACTTTTTCTACAGAGATATTAAATGTTCAAATGTCCTCCTAAATAATAGAGGACAGATAAAGCTTGCAGATTTTGGACTTGCTCATTTATATAGCTCAGAAGAAAGTTTAAGAGGAAATATTTCTGAAAAGGCAGTTAAGAAGTAGAAAGGAAACTCCAATGTCTACTTCCTGATTTACTGTTGCCCCCCCCAAGTTATTAGGAAGAGAGGCCATGAGCCACCAGAGGAGAAAGACACAAGCCACCAGCCGGAAACTAGCCAGTAGGCCATGAACCTTGGTGTAAAATATAAAATAATAGAAATGGGTTAATTTAATATGTAAGAGCTTTCTAGCAATATACTTAAGAGATTGGCCAAGCAGTGATTTAAATAAAATAGTTTCTGTGTGATTATTTTGGTTCTGGGCAGCTGGGAACAAACAAGTGGCCTCCTACAACAATACACCTCCCTCTGCCTTTTGAGTGATGGGATTAAAAGTGTGTACCACCATACCCGGTTATATGTAGGTTTTTTAAATTATTTATTTTTATTATTGAGATTATAATATAATTATAATCCTTTCAAATATCCCCATATAATGTTCCTCACTCTTTTTGAAATTCATGGCCTCCATTTCATTAATTATATTATATACATAAATACATATGTACATATTCCTCAATACATAAATACACCCTTCCCAGTCTGTATAATTTTATTTACGTGCATGTTTTTAGAAATGATCATTTGGTATTGAATAATTATTTAGTATGTTCTTCCCATAGAAAGACCATTTCTCCCACTTACAGCATTCTTAGTTACCTATATTTCTTGGTGTATATCTGACAGATGTTTTTGAGAAACAGGAAATTTTGAAGGACTTTACCTTGTCTTGACAAAGTTTGGCAATCACTTTCTTTTGCATCTTGTTAGCCCAGATTGGACAGTATATTGTCAGCAGACAAGGCAAAGGCAATTTCTTGCCAAAATGGCTAGCTTTTTCCATAAATAAAGCAAACTCCATATGAAGGATCTTTGATGCCCTTCATCTTCGTTAGAAGTAAATTGGTACTGTCAGGACTAAAGGTGTCTCACTGTTATTAAAAGTCTTAAGTTATTAAAACATACTAATGCCATATTCTATAGGTCTTTAAAGTGTTTGAAGACCATATATGTCTAATCTTGAAAAAATACCTAATTTGACTACAAATTCGAATATTACAGATGACTATTAACCAATATTTCTTAATTATATGTTACATTTTTAAGCAAGCTACATAAGCTCAATACCCCAAACAAGATTAGAAACATAAGTATAATATAACAAAGATAGCTTTAAATTTTTATCAATAAAAAAGTACCAATATAAAACATTTTCAGGTTAATATTGTGATTTGGATTAAAGTAGATTCAATAATCTACCCTTTTATCTCACAATTTCAAATTATATACCCCTGATTTCCTTTAGAAAGAAATATTTGAATTTAACTCCTTTGTTTAGCTTCTTTTTTGACTATGACTGCTGTGGAATTATCCTCCTATACATTGTAAAGATTTGTTTCTCAAATTAGTTTAATAAAATGTGGATTGTTCAGTAGGTAGGCAGGAAATATAAACAGAGTGACCAAACTAAGGATTGTGGAAAGGAGAAGGGTGGAGTTTGGAGTTGCCAGCCAGATGCAGAGGGAACAAGAGATGAATGAGTCATGCTAATAAAGGCACTACCATGTGGCAGAGCGCAAATAAGGAATATGGGATAACTTAAAATGTAAGAGCTAGTTAATAATAAGCCTGAGCTATTGGCCAAGCATTTATAATTAATATAAGCCTTTGTGTGATTATTTGAGAGTGGCTATGGGAAAGGACACATCCAACTACATATGATAACAACTTGTAACCAACCCTCTGTAAATGATAACAAACATCTCTAAGCAATCTTTGAGAATGTGGGCATTGTTATTTTTTCTAGATTGCTTGTTTCCTGTTGTATGGGCACACTGGCACCTTAGAGGGCTTGGAGAGACCCTGGGAAAATTTAGGATTATGGTTAAGTACTGGCTGTAGTAGTCTGTGAGGCTTGAAACCAGAGGCCTTGAAGCTGTTCTGGGCATAGAACTCTGAAGAAACTGCAACAGAGGCATTTTGAGATGCTGGATCATCTGGACCATTCTTTTTTTATTGGTGTCTGGTCTCCTTGTTCTGAAAATACATAAGTTTTTCAAGGTAATACGCACATACACATACACACACCTATATTAATACAAGCCTAGACTGTGTGTTGTACACAAGTTAGTCAAAGATGATTTTCTGTTTTCTGTTTGAGCGGGTAAAATATATGTCACATGATTTGTAGTTTTTCTAGGCTTTTTTTTAAATGTCTGTAGTCCAAATTTTCAGGGAGTCTTCCTAGATCAAACCTGACCTTTATCAACCTGGAACGAATTCATTTCCTGTAGAAACAAAAGCACAACCTCTCCCCCAATGCAATACACTTTTTGAGTTACATTTTGAATTTAGACATTTTAAAAATATATAGATTGTCTTAATCTAGTAACCTCTATAATCCAATGTGATTTAGAAGCTGTCACTCATTCATCAATAGTCAAAAAATTAAAAGACAATAACATACAGGATCCAGTCTCTCTGTGTATTTCTCATCCTTACATGCTTATTTTTTTTACTTTACTTTACTCCTTTTATATTATTTTTAATATAATATAAAAACTTTACTCCTTTTATATTATTTTATATTACTTCATTATTATTTTATTTTATTATTTTTAAACTATTTTTTATTCTATGACTGTTTGTATCCTTTCTCTTTTCTCTCCCAAGCCTATGCATATTTTTGAATACACTATAACCTTTTCAGAGGTTTTTTTATCTGGCTTTGTTTTTACTGTGTATCTGCAATCTTTTTGTCTGCGTGAGCAAATCTTAAACAGCTATGTAACTGACCTCATGCTGCTCTGCGGGTTGTCTTCTCCCCTCTCTGTTCCCTAAGAATCTAGTCTCATGGCAGAGGTATTGGGGAGCCATGTTTATTGGCCCAAGTTTTTGAAATTATTTGAGAACCACCGCTATTTCTTTATGAAATTCAGTAGTGATATGTTCAGTCGTAGACTTTTTTAAATTGGGTGTCAGAGTACTGGGAGTACCGGTGTGTGCCACCATCCTAATCTCTTCTTTGTTGTCCATAACTTTATTTTTTTGGGGGATGTGATTATCCCTCTTTCCTTAGCTTAGCCAAAATGTTATCACTTTGTTCACTTTGTGAACCAACTTCTGTTTAATTGATCCTCTTTGTTATTTTAACTTCTATTATTTTTCCATGATATTCATTGTTTCTTTCCTTCTAATTTAGAGTTTAATCTGTTAGTACTTACCTTAAATGTTGGGGTATATCCCTAAGTTCTTTTAATCACTCTTCTTTTGCTAAATATTGGCACAAAATAAACTTCATCCCACATTACTTTTAAAGAACTTATGAGAATCTTTCTTTAAAGATACCCACAAAGATTTATTATTGCCTTTAAGTAACCTGCAAAATTGTTCATTTTTATGTGTATGTAGAAGGGTGTGGTAGTCTGAAGTTGATGCTGTGTGTCTTCTTCAATTTCTCTCCACTTTATTGTTTGAGACAGGGCCTCTCACTAAACCTGGAACTCATTAACTTGTCTATATAGAATGGCCAAGGAGCTCTATGGAGCTCCCAGCCTCCATCTTTCCACTGCTGAGATTCTAGATGACACACTGTGCCTGGCTTTTAATGTGTTTGCTAGGGATCCAAACTCAGGTTCTCTGGCTTATGTGACTGGGGCTTTCCAGGCTGAGGCATCTCCTAGCTCCTGTAAATCTGGTTTGTTGAAAGCACCAATTTAAAGTATAAAAGGATCAAGTAAAAAATTAATACAAGAGAGATTTTTTAAGTCTTAAAAATATAAATATTTCGTCTGTGCCTGAAAATGAGAGAGCACTTCAAAAAGCAGTGGCAGACTGGGGTTTTCTGTCAGTGGTAGAATGGCTACCTAGAGTGCAACACAGTATACCCTGGGTTCAGTCCCCAATAGCACCATCAAAACAACTTTTTAAAATGGTCATCCAGGTGTTTCATGCATAGCGTTCAGCAGTAGTATGAAGTGGTGTGCTTAGAGCTCCATGACGAACCTGTGGGTTGTGTGCACCCCACTGTGTGGAACAGATGGAGTCGTAGGTGAACGTGTATTATTGACACAAGCCCGGCCATGTCAAGGACCCAGGCCTCAGATGCATGGGAATGGTAGAACCTTCCCCAGCCCAGGTTCAGGGGACAGCACAGCCTTCCTCTCATCTAAGACCACGTTAGAAATAATTGACATTTAGGTAAGAATAGTATATGTAAAAAGTATCAACCACAGCTTCCTCCAACAAGATGGCCACAACCTAAAACAGCTCCCCTATGGAGACTTCCTACTAAGGCTAGAATGTACCTCCCACTAGCTCAACTGCATAAATGTGCCTTATATATCAGTGGTATATAATAAACTGGCTGAGTGGTATATGTGCCTTATAGAAGAGTGGTATATAATAAACTGGCTGAGTGCTATGTGTGCCTTATATATCACTGGTATATAATAAACTGGCTGAGTGGTATATGTGCCTTATATATCAGTGGTATATAATAAACTGGCTGAGTGGTATATGTGCCTTATAGATCAGTGGTATATAATAAACTGGCTGAGTTTCCAGACTGCTGGTTCCTCCATCAGACTACACAAAAAAAACCTGATCTCAGCTTCTCTCTCTCTCTCTCTCTCTCTCTCTCTCTCTCTCTCTCTCTCTCTCTCATGTGTGTGTGATTTATTCATTCCTTATCATCCTAGTTGTGGTCAAAGGTACCCCCACCATCCCCCATAAATTGCTTCCATTTTATTACTGCCACAAACTGTATTCCTTAATCTACAATGAAAACAAAAGCCATGGAAAGATCACACTGGACATTTATCATACAGAGTAGAACCAGTGAAATAAAGACTTGAGATCTTAACTACATCAGAATAACCCATGAGAAGTAATAAAAATTTGTAGTTATTACTTTATCTCTACTCTGGTCCACATTTATCCAGTGAGAGGTCTGACCTGAACTGCCTGTTCTCTGGGTCTTTGTCAGCAATATATACGATCTTAGTGTAATATGTCCCTTCTTTCTTCCCCTGACATAGACCAGGCCAATATGTGCAATTTTAGTGTAACATGTCCCTTCTTTCTTCCCCTGTTATAGACAAGGCCAGTTGGCCCTCCAAAGAATTTCCAAGGCATGCTAAAAGATTTGCTTCACTGAATTATTAAGGTCTCTCTCAAAACCTAATAATTTATGTAAGGGTCATTTGAACCAAAATGTCTTAATAGCATGACTGTACTTGATGAGAAGCTAGAGGGGAGGAAGCAGACTGACATTTCCAGGTGTGCATTTGAATACAACACTAAATGTGTAATTGCCTACAGCATTCCTCTTTAGATGAACAAGAGAAATAAATTATCGGTGTTCGATAGACTCCAGCTTGAAAATAATTTAATTTAATCATTGTTGCATGATGCTCCTCCAAGTTAACCAACAGTATTTTTTCATTTACATACATACACATATACAGACTGTAGAAACTATTTCTTATGCTGTAACTGGAATGGTGAGAAAATAGATCCCTGCAGGGAGTGCCAAGTGAAGCTTCCAACTTTTAATACAATTTATTCACACTTTGTAAGAAGTATATTTGCAAAAAGATCATTGATTACAGTTGACTGGTATTAAAATTGCTGATGTCGGCAGGAAGACCTTTCTGGGATTCTTGACAGGCTTCACATCAAGTGATTAAATTGAATTAGTCAAGACACTGATTTTTTTTTTACTTATATCTTATCTCTCTAACCAGAATCTAGAATAGTATACTCATTTATATCTCCTATGATATAACACTGGCTCTTCATATTCTAGAAAAGAATAATGTAAAAGTATATGAATAGATGTACAAAAACAAGCTATTTCTCTTTTCCATATCTAGCCACTTCCAGGCATGCTTCCTTCATTTCACAGCTTTTTTAGGTTTTCACTAACAAGTTTCTGGCAAGGAAAATAATTAATACTGGTTGAAGTAGGCTGTATTTTGGGGTGAAGGGTAGCACTTTGAGTGTATCTGACACCTTCACTCACTCTGGGGTCCTCCTTGATTTTAAGTTACCAGAACTGGTTTTCTTTAACACTTGTGTGGCTAATGAGTCAACTCCATTTCTGAAATCAAAAGGAGAAAGGTAAGAGAATGTTGCAAGGGGGCTTTCTAATCAACAGAATCACAAAAATTAACATTGCAATAAAAACATAAAAATATTTAGCTAAATCACAGGACTGTTAGTATCTCTGGCAAGCAATTTAACACAGTAGCAGATCACAAGAAAACCATCTTTGTCAAATAAGCAAACATCAAATGAGTAAGACTATACATTTGTTTTTTAGCTCTAAAACAATTGTTTGCTTGAAGTTTTTATAGAGTGCTGTTTAATGAAATATGCTTTATATCTTAGGCCATGCCTTTACTTCTTTTTAAATAATTTACTTTTATTTTGTATGCATGTATGTACATGTGTGTAAGTGTGTGTGTATGTGCATTGTATGTATATTAGTGGGCCCAGAATACACATGGCAGAGAGCAGCTTGCAGGAGTCAGTTCTCTCCTCTTGGGTCCTAGGTTTCAACTCAGGTTGTTGGGTTCAGCAACAGATACTTTTATTCACTGAGTCATTGAGTCATTTCACATGTCAGCTACTTCCTAGTGCTATAAATGTTTCACATTTGAGAGCAGGGCATTATGTAACCTATTAGATTATTTGGAAAGTAGTGGTTGAAAGATTAAGTTGACTGCTTATAAATGATTGATTTTATTGGCAATAATGTTAGACAATTTTCCAAATGTTATTCTGTGTGTCACTTCTGTCCTTACAAACTATTTTAAAAGACAAAAGGGAATTTTAGAAAAAGCTTTAGATGGCAAAAGAATAATTCAGTAATATATGTTAAATGTGTAATATAGTGTATATTGTCATGAGCTTCAAAAAAAGGGAAAGTTACTTGCAGTGTTTGCACTTTAACAATGATATAACCCTAGTAGTTAACAAATAGATTTTCTTTTTCTTCTCAAGAATTTATATAGTCATAGAAAATTATTAAGTGTCTTATTTTCACTGTATTCAGTTTTTTTTTTATTTGAAAACTTGGTCATCTGTGTCAGTATCTGTCACTTTGACAGTGTCAGTATTTGCTTTGTTTGCCACTTAACTTGAAACTACTATTTGCTACTGAATGTAAGTAGTTCTAAGATTGTTGTTTTTGCCACTGTGAATGATTCTTCAAACAAATCAGAGTGAAATTGGAATCAGAATAGACATATAGAGGAAATTAAATAATTACAGCACCTGAAAGTAGAAGTACTCCCTCACCTGGAATTGAATTGGAGTCTCTAACAAACTAAAAGTTTGGAATCAAAGCACATTTAACAAAATTTTATGGGAGGTAATATTCCTTTTTTTTCTAGAGATATTTCAAATAAGAATGTTAAGATAGAAGTGAGCTATACTTAAGGCCTAAGCATCCATAACCTTTGTGTTTCAACTCACTCCTTTACAGCTATAAATCTGTGACTTTCAAAGAATCTCCCAAACAAAATTGATGTGAGATGTCCTTCTGTATATTTGTTGCTTTTATTGGTTGATGAATAAAGCTGTTTTGGCCAATGGCTCAGCAAAGTAAAAGCAAGTGAGAAATCTGAACAGAGATATATATAGAGAGTAGGCAGAGTCAAGTAGAAGCCATGTAGCTGATGAAGGAGAAAAACACTGGAAACTTACCAGTAGGCCACAGCCTTGTGGGGATATATAGATTAATAGAAATGGGTTAATTTAAGATGTAAGAGCTAGCTAGAAATATGCCTAAGCTATTGGCCAAAAAAATGCTACAATTGGTATGAGTTTTGTGTGATTATTCGTGTCTGAGTGGCTGGGAAAAAGAGCACAGTCTCAGTTTACAAATAGCACCCACTGCCTAGTTTGGCTCCAAATAAGACCTAAAAATACTTTTTAAAAAGGGGGTCTTCTAGAACCACAAAAAATGGGGCCAAGCACAACTTTTTGGTAGCTGTATTTTTTTTTTGAGATAGGCTCTGTTTGAGGGCTGCAAGCAGAGGCATGGCTCTGTTAGGAGACAGATTCCTGGTTTGTGCTGGCGGCAGGAATAATTCTGAGTCTTTTGGGTGGTCCTGCTACAGAGCACTTACAGTTTGTGGGTAGAGTGCTACAAGTTGCTCAATGGTGACACAGACTCACTGTGTCCCTGGAGCTGGGGTGGTGAGCATGGCTCGCAGAGAGGTGAACGCACCTCTCCCATGTAAAACAGGGAGGAGCCAACAGACAAAGCCTCAGTCTTAGTCCTAGCAGTACCACTTAGCATTAAAAAAAAAAGTGCTCCTGACAGAAATGATTACAGATATAAAATAACGACTGATTCAGACAAAAATAAACCTCTGATCAGGTCACAGAGTGTTTAAAAAAATGTACATAGCTTTAAAAAAGGGGGTATAAGCAGTTATAGATAGAAATAGTTTTAAAAAATAAAACAAAGTCTTTAAAGAGACAGTAAAAGTAATATAAAAGAATACAGTCATAGATTAAAGGACTAAAGATAACAAAATAAATATTAAAAAGTCTGCTGTTAAAATACAAGTTTTAAAATTTTAAAAGTAATTCTCACACAAATACTGAATACTAGTATCTAGGCATGGTGATAAACACCTGTAAGGTCAGCATGTGGCAGGCTGAGAAAAGGAGATCATGAGCCAAGGACCAGACTGAGCTACACATTGATTCATTGTATCCTGGAATATATAATGTGATGTTATTTCAAATAAAAATTTGAAAAGCAAATACAAATTGTCATATGTACGTTAAGTCATTAGTTGGAGAAACAGTAAGATGATAAAATATGTTTGAAAATTATTTAAGAAATGTTATCAAGAAACTGGACAAGGTAACATTTGCCTGTAATATCAGAACTTAAGAGGTTGGGGCAAGGGGAAGAATGAAAGTTCAAGGACAGACTGGGCTCCATAGCAAGACCTTATCAGAGAGACAGAAAGAGGGAGAGACTAGATCAATAAATGAAAGAAGCTTTACTTACAGGTGTTCAGGGAGCGAAGAGATGGAGGGTAGGAAGCTAAACATAAATCATGTAAGGCTTCATAGGACAAAGAAATTTTGTTCTCTGTAATTCTCATTTCTATTAGATAGAGATATTGGGAAATGTTAACAGGTAGCTCATACTTGTCATCCCAGTAACTTCCATGGCTAAGGAGGATTGTTGGAGCCCAGGAAGCTGAGGTCAGCCTCAACAACAACAACAGAAGTAATAATAAAGAGAGGAGGAGAAGGAGGAAGAAGGAAGAAGAGAAAGAATAAAATTAATTAAGGAGGGAGGGAGGGAGAGAGAGAGAGAGAGAGAGAGAGAATACATAACATGTCATTCACACTATATGGTCTCTAGTCAAACATTAAAATGCAATAAATCCACGATGACCTGTATTACACTGAAGTATCTGACTGCTTTGTTTCCCATCTCCAAGTTTAGCTACTTTCCCTTTTATAGTTTTGTAACTTGAACCTAGAAATTTCTGTATGATAAGCAAGCCCTCTACTGTTATTACTAACTCTTACATTTAAATTGACCCACATCTATTAATCTGTGTTTTGCCATGTGTCCCTGGTTTTTACCAGTCTGCTGGCATCTTGTTTCTTGGATGGTTGGCTTGTCTCTTTCAACTCTTCCCTGTTTTTCTCCCTATATTCAGTTTGGCTTTCCCACCTGGTAATATTCTGCCTTGCTATAGGGTAAAGCAGTTTTTATTACCAACCAATAAAAACAACATATATTCACAGCATACAGAAGGGTTATCCCACTCAAATATTGGTGGAAGCTGAGGCAGGAAGACCATGACTTGAATGCCAGCTTATACATACAGAGACCCTTTGCCTCAGAAACAGAACAAAAAACAAGACAAACAGCAATATCAAAATAAAAACCTAGAGGAAAAAAAGTAAGCCTCAAGGAGGATGAATATTTTTTAACCCATCAGCATGGTTCTGTTACTGGCCTGATATTAACAGTGTAGAAAACAGTCGGCCATTTTCTTAAAGAACAGAAACTTAGGTTTCAGGATTTTGAAACTAGGAAGTTCAAAATAAGTGCAGCAATATGGCCTCTTTCTGATGAGAATGCTTCTGGTGAATTGTCAATGGCTGCTTGTTTGCTATACTCACTTGTATGAAAAAGGATGTTTTGGGGTCTTCACCCCTCAGACAAAAACACAAATGTCATTATGGGTTCTTCATCCTCATGTCATCATCTGAACCTAACGCCCTATCAGAAATTCCACCTTGTTACATGATCCTACTAAGACTTAGACTTCTGCCTACAAATTTTTAGAGAAACACAGTTATAAAGAAGGCATATCTTTGGGAAGGGACGAGACTCATTTGGCTATATGAATTATGTGTTTGTCTTATTGTCTTTTAATTATACCTTAATATTGTCACAGCTACATGTTAACAGTATATGGAGGCCTGAAATTATGAGCCTATTTCCACATTGACCAAAGTTCAGAGAGTTGGGGCTTACCTCTAGTTCCTTCAAGGTTATTGTGCTTCTACCTCAAACAAAGGCCCCACCTAGAAGTTGAGCAGAGAGTTCTCCTCTATCAAGGTTATTGTTGATTGCCAGACCTTGTGCTCCAGGAATAGAGAAGTAGATGTGTTCCTACCTCAAACAAAAGTTTAAGGATCCAACTAAGTTCCAGTTACCTTTATGGAGATAACTTTGGATTCCACCCAGGGAGTGGCTTGCCTACAGAATGTTTTGTTCTAGTGTGTGAGCATGACTTGTTTCGTTCTGGCAACAGAATGTTTAACTATGAATGTAGCCCATAACTTTCAACTGCTCTGTTCTTTTCCGTGTATCATGTTAATGCAGTCTCTTGTCTTACTCCTACCTTTTGGTGCCAGGGGTACTTTAAACAGTTGGAAATTAAACATGGGTGAATTTTCAGTACTCACTGGAATTCCCTCCCAATACTATTCTATGTTTCTTCGTTTTATTATTTTCATTCATGTCTTCATATTCTTTACTATATTTCTAATCCCCACGCCCTTACTGTAATAATTGTTCTGTCTCTTTAAGAGACAAGCCACGCCCACTTCCCACCCCCATCCGTTGAGGCAGGCTGATCTTCAGCTTCTAGCCTGAGCTCTCTCTCTTTTCCGTCTTCCTCTCAGAGAGGCAGCTTCTGCTTCTCTCTCCACCCTTCTCCTTCCTCTGCTTCTCTCTCTCTACTCTCTCTCTCTCTCTCTCTCTCTCTCTCTCTCTGCTCTTCTCCCCTTCACCCTTCTCCCTCCATAACCCCCTGAATAAATATCCAACTTTTCTCTGCATGGCGTGCCTATCCATGTCTCTGTCTCTTGCCCACCTGCCACGTGTCTCCCTGCCTGGGTAACACATAACTTTGCTATGAAGCCAGTTTTCATTGTTTCATGTTCACTTTTAAAACTGTGAATGAGATGCTGGAGAGATAGCTCAGCAGCTATCTTCTTATCCAGAGGATCTGAGTACCATTCCAGGATTATGCTTTTCTGACCTCCATAGGCAATGTGCACACACACATATATGCATAATGAAAAAATATAATTTTTTGAAGTGTGGACTCACCATGAGAAGAAAACTTAATCTGGAGGCCTCATATTTCCAAATTTTAAAACTTGTAAAGCTACAGAAATCAAAATACTGCAGTACCAACAAAAGACATGGACCAACAGAACCAAATGAAAAACCATAAAATAATCTCTCTTATTGTGTCGAGTTGTGTATTTACTTATTATAATTTAGTCAGAGTCTCACTGTGCAGCATGGCTGACCCCAAACTCATTATGTAGTCCAGGCAACCTCAAACTAACAGAGATCCTCCTGCCTTTCACTACTAGGGGAAGATTCTTATCTTCCACTGTATACAAAAATTAACTTCCAATAGATCAAAGACCTAAACATGACCTGTGAAATAACCTAGAAGAAAAATGGAACTATATCTTCTGCTGTTGAACATGACAGCGTTTCCTTGGGTATAAATCTAAAAGTACAAACAAAAGAAAGAACAAAGTTAGTCAAACAGGAAAGATAGGACTATATCGAAGTTTAAAGCTTATTACGAGAAAGGATACAATTCGCAGAACTAAAACACAAACCATGAAGTCAGAGAAAAGGCTTTACACTGTGTATTTAGTGAAGTGAGTGTTGATGTCCAAAGTACATAAAGAACTGTAACCCAAAAAAGAAAAACTCAATTTAAGTTTAAACTACTAAAGACTTGAATCAGCATATTTCCAGGGAAAGTTAAAAAGAAAAAAGTCACCAATAACCTTATGAAAAATTTTCAGCACTGATAATCATGGAGAAGCAGACATCTATGCACAAAGGTATCTCCTCAAACCTTCCAGAGCAGCCATATTAAAAGAATGATAAGATAAGATAAAATAAAATAAGATAAAACAAACCCCAAAAATACCAAGTACTGTTAACTGTGCAGGAATGAATTTTCTGCATATGTGGTGTGAATATAAAATAGTGTGGCTGTTATGGATATGGTCCATCGAGCACACTTCTGAGTATATTTTCAAAAGCTGGGTCAGAAGAGATTCTTGTATACTCATGTACATAACAGCATTATTTACAGTAGCCAAAAAGATAAATAATAAATGCCTATCTGTAGATGAATTGGCAAAGAAAATGTGATATACACATATAGCTGAGTATTATTCAGCCTTACAGAGAGTAAGAAGAAAATCCTGCTATATGATGTCACCCGTGGAAGAACCACAATGGCATTATAGCAAGTAAAATAGGAGAGGGGTACAGAGACAGACCCTAGAGCATTCCTTGTCTCGCTTCCTTTCTTCTCCCTTTCTTCCTTCCTTCTTCCTTTCTTGCTCTCTTTCTCCCTTTCTTCTCTCTCTTTCTTCTTCTTGAGACATGGTTTCCACAACCCTGGATCCCCTTGCTTTCACCAACTTCATGCTGGGATTGGAAGTGTGCACAGCCATTCTTCCATGCTTACGACGTAGCACGTCCATAAAATATCTAAAACAGCACAACTGTAGAACTGTGGAGTGCAGAGCTGTTCAGTGGCGTAGAGTTTCAGTTTTAAAGTTCTGCTGTATAGTAGTATACAAATATAGCTAACACCACTGCACACTAGACTTTAAGAAGATTAAGATGGTAAACTTTGTATGTTCCTTTTCTTTCTTCCCTCTTTTCCTATCTCCCACCTCTCCCTCTTTCTTCACATAATCTCAGCTATCTCAGACTGGCCCCATACTACCTATGTAGCTATGTAGCCAAAGGTGACCTCAAACTAATGATCCTCCTGCTTCCATCTTCCCAGTACGAGGATTGTGCTGTGTCCCTTAATCCAGGTTAGGAGTTTGGAGCATAAGTGTTCTGGGGATTGAACCCCAGTCTTCATGCGGCTGGACAAGTATTCAACTAATATAGTAACATCCCTGGCCCAAAGAAAATTAAATTTACATGTTTGATAGACTCTAGAGATTCATCAAAATCAAGGTTAATTGTTGGGGAGGGTAAGTTGTACATAAATAATTTTGCTGGATTTTACTTTTACAGTTTCACAAATGCTCCAGATGGTATGGAAATCACATCCTTAATTTTTAAAAACACTTTATTACTTGGCTGTGCTATCAAGTAAAAGTGCTATATACTTGGAAAGAATATAAATGCTTAAGCTCTTTGACCTTGACCTTTGTGTTGATAAATGCATGTCTGACTTCTTACTTTCCTAATTCATGGCAAGAAGCCACATAATTATTTCTTTGCGATTTCAGGTGACATTTTGATTCCAACTCCTCCTCAGTCTATGGTTTTAACTGGCTCTGCATAGCTCAGACTTATCTCACCTCTGATGAAGTGAATATAGTTCATAGTCCTGCCAGAAATCTGATCCCTTGAATTTGAGCCAGAGAACATTTAATTCTCATTTGAACTCAATAGTTAAGCACGTGGGTGATATGGGAAAGGAGGGTGATAAGGGGAGAGGGAGAGGACAGGAGAGGGAAGCAGAAAGTGATAAACCATGTAGGTAGCATTCTGAAATATTGTTTTGCCAAAAAATAGTTAGATTGATGTGTTCTGAAGGTAAGTAATTGTCAAAGTTAAAAGACAAATTTTTCTTGCATAAATTTAGGACTTGAGGGGGTACATGGCCAACTTACTTCCAGCAGAAATGGACCATGGGACTATTTGTGGGTAAAGCCAGGCTTTTCTCCCAGAAGTTATTGTTCTTAGTTTTTTTTGAGGGGGTGTGTATGAATAGTTCTTTGACCTTTTCCACAGAACAACAGAACTTTACCAAAAAACACATGGTTTGAAAATAATAATGTTCCTCTGCAAAGTGAACTACTTGCAAAATATCTCCCTAGGTTTGTGCCCTGGTTGCCTCATTAGACAGTAAGTGTGTCAAATGTTAGATGTTAGCAAGTATCTGTCAGATCTTTCCCAAATGGTAGCTACATCATATAGGGTTGGGTTGTTCTTAGACCATTAATTCTTGAAATAACTAAATGATATGATCACATTTGTGGGGGTATTTTCTAGTTCAGTGATAATAAAAAATGTTCTGTCAAAATATTTAATTTCACTGTGTCTCTTGGAGACTGTTTACTGTACAAAACAAAGTGTATCATGTGTAGTGTATCATGCATGTGTGGTTTTACTATGTGTATACAAGAGATTAAATACAGAACATGAATAACATATGAATGCACATATTTTAGAAACAATTCTGTTTGTGCCTTAACTTCTAAAGTTCATGGTGACTGAAACAAATGGTGAGCTTAGCTATTGGTTTGCATAGTTGTCTCTACCAGCTCCTTCCGTGGCCTCCATTCCCAGTGCCAGATGTTCTGTTTCCCTTCCGCAAACACCCTTTGTTGCCTGACAGATGTCAGCACTATGTCTTGGGTGCTGGCATTTCTTCCCTTCCACCATCAAAATTTATCAACCTAAACTAATAGGTACAACAGCTGTAATACTAGTACTCTGGAGTTCAAGGTCGTCCTCCACAACACACCAAATTCAAGACCAACCTGAGGTACTTTTCAGCTGTTGTTGCCAATAAAGTTTCCTATTAAATAATTGTTGGATTTTTAAAAGTTAGTTTTCTATAGGTCTCATCAATTACAACTGAACTTGAGGCCCATGTGCTGGATTACAATGAATGCAACTCTCGGATAAGATTTGTGGTCTGTTGCTTGATGAAGGTTTATGTCTTTTATTGATTGCTTTAGATTTGAGACTTTGCAAATATCATGAATGTTTTAGTCAGGGTTCTCTAAAGGAGCAGAGTGGAAAGAATGAATACAAATTAAAAGGGACCCAATCAGTTAGCTTACACAAATGGTCTGAGTAGAGTAGTCATGGCTGCATCACAGTGGAGAAGCCAATTACTGAGCTGCATGAGACTGGATGTCTCAGTAGTTCCAATCCGATGCAGAAAGCCTGGAAGATTCATAGACAACTATGCATGTTCAGTCTATGTTGGAAGTTTAAAGAAGCTGACTCTAATACCAGGAAAGGAACACTGCGGTGGCTGCAACAGAATAGATGATGTTCTAAGCAGGAGTGTTCATCCTTCTGGGTCTGGGTTACCTCACTCATGATGGGTATTTTTTTTTTCTAGTTCTGTCCATTTACCTGCAAATTTCAAGATGTCATTGTTTTTATCACTGAGTAGTAAGTACTCCATTGTGTAAATGTATATTTTCTTTATCCAGTCTTCAGCTGAGGGGCTAGGTTGTTTCCAGGTTATGGTGATTACAAATAGTGCTGCTTTAAACATAGTTGAGCAAGTGTTTTTGTAGCATGAGTGTGCAAACTTTGGGTATATGCCCAAGAGTAGTATTGCTGGGTCTTGAGATAGATTGATTCCCAATTTTCTGAGAAACCACCGTAACTGATTTCCAAAGTGGCTGTACAAGTTTGCACTCCCACCAGCAATGAATGAGTGTTCACCTTACTCCACATCCTCTCCAGCATAAGCTTTCATTGGTATTTTTGATCTTAGCCATTCTTACAGGTGTAAGACAGTTTCTCAAAAGTTGCTTTGATTTGCATTTCCTTGATAGGGAAGAATGCTGAGCAGTTCCCTAAGTGGTTTTCGGCCATTTGAGATTCCTCTCTTGAGAATTCTTTGTTCAGATCTGTACCCCATTTTTAAATTGGCTTATTTGATATTTTGATATATAGTTTCTTAAGTTCTTTGTATATTTTGGAGATCAACCCTCTGTCACATGTGGGGTTGGTAAAGATCTTTTCCCATTCTGTAGGCTGCTATTTTGTCTTGTTTACCATGTCCTTTGCTTTACAGAAGCTTCTCAGTTTCAGGAGGTCCCATTTATTAATTATTGATCTCAGTGTCTGTGCTACTGGTGTTATATATTCAAAAAGTGGTTTCCTGTGCCAATGCATTCAAGGCTACTTCCCACTTTCTCTTCTATGAGATTCAATGTGTCTAGATTGATATTGAGGTCTTTGATCCATTTGGACTTGAGCTTTGTGCATGGGGATAGATATGGATCTATTTGTGTTTCTCTGCATGTTGACATCCAAGTTACGCCAGTACCATTTGTTGAAAATGCTTCCTTTTTTCCATTGTATAATTTTAGCTTCTTTGCCAAAAAATCAGGTGTTCATAGGTGTGTGGATTAATATCAGGGTCTTCAACTCGATTGGTCCACCTGTTTTTGTGCCAGTGCCAAGCTGCTTTCATTACTATAGCTCTATAGTAGAGCCTGAAGTCAGGGATGGTGATCCCTCTAGAAGTTCCTTTATTTTACAGGATTGTTTTGGCTATCCTGGGTTTTTTTTTCCCATATGAAGTTCAGTATTGTTCTTTCAAGGTCTCTGAAGAAACACAGAAGATACTTACTCATAAGTGAATATTAAACACAAATCAAAGAATAACCAGCCTATAGTCCACAGCCCCAGAGAAGACAGGAAGCAAGGAGGCACACATGGAAACTAAGAAAGGCACACATGGATTCCCCTGGGAAGGGGAAGCATACAAGTTCTGCTTAGCAAATTGGCAGCATGGGGGGAGCATGGACGGTGGTAGGGGAATGGGGAGAGGAAAAGGGGAGTGGAGAGGAGAACATGAGGGATCAGGAAGGTTGAGTTGGGTGAAAGACAGAAATGAGAGCAAGGAAAGAGATATTTTGGTTGAGGGAGCCATTATGGGGTTAACAAGAAATTAGGGTAATTTCCAGGAATCCACAAGAACAACCCCAGCAAAGAATCTAAGCAATAGTGGAGAGGGTACTGCAACTGCCCTCCCCTTGTAATCAGATTGATGACTACCTTAATTGTCACCATAGAGCCTTCATCCAGTAACTGATGGAAGCAAATGCAGAAATCCACAGCTAAGCACTGGGCCAAACTCCTCGAGTCTAGTCATAGAGAGGGAGGAGTAAAAATTTGAGTCTAAGAATATTATACTTTGGAAAAGAGATTTTGCTTTTGTTTCTACAGAGGATTGGAACCTGTGGATTCCTTCCAGGCTAATGTGGCTTGATAGAACAAGACCCCCCTGAACCCTAAAATTACTTTGCCCAACAAACAGCAGGAAGCAGTTTGGAGAAAACAGTACTCAAATTCCCAAAATGATTGTTTATAAATGTTTGTTCTCATTTAAAGAGGGATGTGCTATAGAGATGAATACCTTGCATTGGTATGGATCTTGGTTCAGATTTAAGGTTGATTCTGTTACACTGTGCATATGTATTTCTGCTCTTGATTAAGGTATTGTGTTTGTGCAGCTCATTTAAAAAGTATAATTAAGAAATACAAATTAACAGATAGTCATTAATAGACAAACATGTTAGTTAGATTTTCTAGATATACAGAGATATATTTCAGTTAGACAGATGATCTTCAAAACTTGAAAGACCTATAGAATATGGCATTTAAAAGGTTTTAAAAATTTAAAATTTTCTCGACAGTGAGACATGTCTGCTTCTAGCAGCACCAATTACTTCAGAGAGGTTGATGGGCAGTGAAAAAACTTGTTACAGAATTTGCCTTCAATATGACAAGACTAGCCATTTGGGCAAGAAATTGCTCTTGCCTGGACTGCTTGATGGCATGTTGTATGAACTGGACATGTAGGACCCACAGAGAAATTACTGCTGAACTTGCTAAAAGAAGGTGAGGCAGTCCTACAGGGTTCCTGCTTCATGAAATGTCTGCCAGACATTCTGTAGGATACAGAAGAAAGTGACTGACAAACTGCAAGTATAGGCTAATCAGTCTTTCATATTTTCTGTTTCATGGAAAAGTCTGCCAGATATTATGCATCTATAGGCTGACGATGGATGCCCCAACATTACAAAAGAACTTTAGGTGACTGTCCAGGCAACGAGATGTCTCTGCCAATTCTAGAGTTTTGAAAGTTGCTTACAATGCATTTCCTGTTTACTTAGCTAATATTATATCTTTCTGGGGTCTTTGATGGGGTTGAAGACAGATAGTTATAGTTATATTTTTCCTTAGTTATGATAAAAGGTAAATTAGATATGAAACTTTAGACTCACAAGGAAATATTGTAACCGTAATTCTTGCTTGATACCTGTTTTGTTATATATAATTTTACTGTGTTAAAGTTAAAACTTTTCTTTTTATTTAGCCAGAAAAGGGGAGATGATGTGGGATACCCCTCTGTATGCTGTGAATGTTTTATTACTGTTGGTTAATAAAGAAGCTGCTGTGGCCTATGGCAGGGCAGAATAGAACAAAGCAAGAAAAGTAAACTGAATGCAGGGAGAAAGAAGGCATCTCTCTAGATGGCATGTAGCTGCCAAAGGAGACAGACATCAGAACCTTACCAGTAGGCCATAGCTTCATGGTGATACACAGATTATTAGAAATTGGTTAATTCAAGTTGTAAGAGCTAGTTGGAAATATGCCTGAGTCATTGGAAAGACAGTGTTGCAATTAATACAGTTTATGTGTGATTATTCAGGTCTAGGCAGCTAGGTAATGAACAATTAATCAGTCTCTGCTTACATGCTGTCACCAAAGACACCATATATTTTGGTTATAGGACATAGAACAATCAATCTTGAACTGGCCAGAAAATCCTCTACCTGTTGGCTAACTGTCATAGTGTTGGAAGGTACTATATAGGCTGCTGGATGAAAAAATCTATTAGTAGTCTTATCCAGTTCTGGACCTTGCTTGCTAAAACTATCTTGCCAGGCAAGATGTGCCCAGAGTTGTGATCATGGTGTGTCAGTTACGGAGTTGCCAATAGTTTTCTGATTTGATGTATGTTCTACTGGAGAAATTTTATGGCTGTACTGTAAATCTGATCAAAAGTCTGTATCTGGGGGAAGTTATAGGTTCCAGGGAGGAACCCATTATTGTTCTTCTGCTTAAGAGTCATGTTGTCAAACTACCTTCTAAGTATTTATTTTTATATTCAGATTTTTGCTGCTCTAACCTGGTTCAGACAAGCTTGTCTTTTAATTGAGTACTGGTTAATGCAGAGATTCTTAACTGGTCAAAGTGTCAAGAATGAGTGATGATGAGTGCTCACTCATAGATGGATCACCATAGCAACTTCCTCTTACCGAAGGCTCGGGGAGCATTGTGGGGGAGAGGAAAAGAATGTAAGAGCTTGTGGATGGGAATGAGAGTTGTCAAATGTTGTTTTCTGGACATGACATGGCCATTGCATTCATCATTCATGGCAGCTGTGGCTACCTGTACAAGATCAAGACAAAAGTACCACAGCAGGAGTTGCTGGGGATGTTGTGTGTGCCTGAGGGAGCCATCCCAAACTGAAAACCTATTGTCAGCTGATGGCTACTAAAAGAGTTACCTTTGTTTGGAGGTAGGGCCTCTGATCAGCTGTCTATAACCCAGTGGATAGGTTGTGCTCACTGAACTCAGTGGGTTGATGATAATCTTTTTGATAGGATGTGAAGTTGGGGGGCAGACATGTTGAAGGATCTCAGGGGGATCCACCATCTGGAGAGAGATGGTGGGGTTGGATGTAATCAGAAAACATTGTAATACATGTGTGGAATTTTCAAAGAATGAGCAAAAACCAGTTTAACTGAAAGGGGTTTTTATCTTTCCTCTCATCCTTGCCAGTCATCATCACCTTGATGGTGGTCATTCTGGCTAGGGGAAGAAAAGCGCAAGGCTATTTTAATTTACGTCTCTCTGCTGACTGAGGATAACGAGCCCCTTTCCAAGTTGACTGTTAGATAACTTTCTTTCCACTAGCTTCACTCATTTATGGGTGATTTGCTTTTGAGGGTGTTCGACTTTTGCAGTTTTTGTATATCCTGGATATGAGATCCTGTCTGATGCACAGTTAGTAATATTTTCTCCTATCCTGTAGGCTGTCTTGTCTCTCTGGTGATCATCTCCTTTGCTATCCAAAAGGTTAATTTCATGTAATTCCACTTGTTAGTTCTTGGTATTATTTCTTGTACTTTGAGAATACTATTTAGAAAATTCATCCTTACCTTGAAGTGTTTTACCTGTTTTCCTATAGGAGTTTCAAAATTTCAGGTTTTATATTAAGGGATTTTATCCTTTTTGATTCTTATAAAAGAGCTATGGATTTAATTTCATTTCTCTACACAAGGAACCCAGTTTTCCTAGAACCATTTGCTGGAGAGATTGAAGAGGGGTGTTTTGTTTGTTTGTTTGTTTTCAATGCATGCTTTTAGTACTTTTTTCAAAAATTAGGAGGCTATTGCTTTGTGAGTTTATTCCTGGTAACTCTAATGTATTGCAATGGTTTCAGCACCATCCCGATTTTGTTACTATGGCTCTGTACTATAACTGGAGATCTGCTATTGTGGAACCTTCAGTGTTGATCTTTCTATTAGTGATTACTTTCACTATTCGCTTTTCAGGTCTATGTATGCTTCCATGTAAATTTTATGATTGATTTTTTTCTAGTTCTGAGAAGAATGCCATTGGAACTTTTACGGGAATTGTATTGAATTTGTACATGACTGCTTTTTGTAATATATCCATTTCCATAAAATTAATTCTGCCTATCTATGAGCAAGTAAGGTCTTTCAGTTTCCTAGTGTCTTCATGTTTTTCTTCAGTGTCTTAATGCTTTCACTGCAGAGGTCTTTCACGTCCTTGGGTAGGTTTACTCTTAGGTGTTTTCCATTCTTGTGAATGGAAATTTTTCTTAGTTTCTTTGTTGGAGTTTGTTAATGGTGTATGGAAAAGGTTCTGGCGTTTATGTGTTGATTTTGTGTGATGCTACTTCGTTGCAAGTATTTATATGGTATATGAGTTTTCTAGTGGAATTTTAAAGGTCCTTTAAGGTTCTTAAAGTAAGATGACAAAACATTGTGTCATCTGTGAATAGGGATACTTTGATATCTTCATTCCCTATTTGTTTTACTTTTATTTTTCTCTTGTCTTATCACTAAGACTTAGCTAAGACTTCCACTGTATGTTTTGTATGTTCTTCAGTTTTTCTCCATTTAGAATAATGTGAGCTATAGCTTTGTCTTACATAGCCTTTCACATAGTTGAGGTGTTGCCTTTGATTCTAGTTTTTTCAAGGCTTTTATCACACAAAGAAATTTTGAACTTTCAAAAGCTTTTTTTTGTGTTGATTGCGATGATTATGTGATTCCTGTTTTTCAGTGTTCAATTATAGGTACTAATTAGTGTATTTGAACTAATCTAACACTCCTGGAATTGAACCAACTAAGTCGTGGTATACATTCTTTTAAAGTGTTCCTGAATTTGTTTCCAAGAATTTTATTGGAAAATTTTGCATCTATGTTTTTGGGAAAAGTTGATCTATTTTATTTTGTTTTTTTTTCTTTTTTTTTTATCATTATCTGGCTTTGTGTAATGAGTGTGGTAATATTCCTTCCCTTCTGATTTTTTGTTTTGTTTTGTTTTGTTTGTTCGTTCATTTTGTTTTTCAAAACAGGGTTTCTCTGTAGCTTTGTAGCCTGTCCTGGCACTCACTCTGAAGACCAGGCTGGCCTCAAACTCACAGAGATCCGCCTGTCTCTGCCTCCCGAGTGCTGGGATTAAAGGTGTGCACCACCACTGCCCGGCCCTTCCCTTCTCTTTTATGGAACAGTTTGAAGAATGGTGTTCACTCCTCTGCAAAACTTTAGATTTTAACAGTGACTCTCTCTGAGCACAGACTTTCTTCTTCAGGAGGCGTTTTCTGATTGCTTCAGATCATTGATGGCAATGGACTTATTTGAATCCCTTATATCTTAATTTATGTTTGGTCAGTCATATATATATAGTAATTTATTAATTTCTTCTAGGTTTTATACTCTTTTTTGTGAAAATGGTTCAAGTTTTTAATAAAAGCAGATTCACAAACTGTAGTAAAATTAGTAGAGACTCTATGTAACCCTTTTCTAGTTTCTACTAATTAATTGCATAGTTTAATCATTATAAAAAATATTAAATGACAATGCTGGGATTTGTACAATTTGTATATGCAGTTATCCCCTATCTTATCACATACATAGTTTCATTTTAAAACCATTAGAATGATTAAAGAATGAACAATTTTGTTGCCACAAAAATTCACCCACACTTCATTATAATTACATCCACTCATCATCCCTACCCCCTAGTAACCACTAATCTCTCTTCAACATTTACAATTTTGTCATTTCAAGAATACTATATAAATTGAATTGTACCACATATGACCTTTCAAAATTAGCTTTTGTTCTCACTCAACTAGGGCCTTGAAACGCATCCAAATTATTGCATGTGTCAGCAATTTGTTCAGTTTGTCATTGAGAAGTATTGCATAGAATAGACTCAAACAAGGAAAGCCTTGTAATAATACAAACTTTGAAAGTACTCTGTAATAATTCTTTGCATCTGCAGTAACCTCTTTCCATCCTTATTCATATTATTTTGGGTTTTCTCTCTTT
>PVIU01019319.1:0-36630 GCA_004026605.1 Ondatra zibethicus
GAGGAGGAAGAAGAGGAGGAGGAAGAGGAGAAGAAGGAAGAGGAAGAGGAAAAAGAGGAGAAAGAGAAGGAGAAAAAGAAGAGGAAGAGGAGAAAGAGAAGGAGAAAAAGAAGAGGAAGAGGAGGAGGAGGAAGAGGAAGAAGTCCTTTTTTGCCTTGTCTGATTGTTTACCTGCCATGATAAGAAAACATCCAAAGTCTCAGGGAAACTGTCCTCCCTAGATGTGGGTATCTGCAGGTTCACAGGCAAAGGCTGGTATGTACAACAGACCACTTCACTGGGACATTCTCAAGCTCAATTCCAAGTATGGTCAGCCTGATGGAAAATCTAGTTCTTCCTCTTACCAGTGACAATCTCCTATCAGAGGGACTGCATGAGTTGGGAATTCGAAAGAAATAAAACCATGCTGGTTTCTGTGGGTATGAGTGGGATAGCTTTGGTTTACAGCAGGGACTGCATGGCTGTCACCAGATCTGTTTTCCCATTGTTTAAGTACCAAGAGAGAGATAAGGGAAGCCAGGTGGTGATGGTGCACATCTTTAATCCCAACACTCGGGAGGCAGAGGCAAGCAGATCTCTGTAAGTTCGAGGCCAGCCTGGTCTACAGGAGCTAGTTCCAGTACAATTTTAAATGCTACAAAGAAATCCTGTCTCAGAAATCAAAAAATAAAAAGTAAAAAAACAGAGAGAGAAAGAGAGAGAGAGAGAGAGAGAGAGAGAGAGAAGGGAGAGGGAGGGAATAACTCTTCTAACTCTAGTTGTGTGCTATTTACTTCACATTCACATTCCAGGTCTTAATTATTTCTTCCTGTGTCAAATGGGAATATGCCATCACCATTGAAAATAAATATTAAAAAGTCAACTGCCAGCACTATGACAATGCTACCCACCAGCCCAGCCCTGAAGTGGAGGGTCACATCCATACCATACACCGTCACTTACCCAGGGGATTCCAGGCCAGGTACCTTTGCTTGCTGCCAGCAAACAGAGCCTATCTGAAAAAATGTGGCTACCAAGAATCTGCATTTGGCCCAGGCTTCTTATTAACTAATTCTTACACCTTAAATTAACCCATTTCTATTAATTTGTATATCAGCACAAGGCTGTGGCTTACTGGTAAAAGGGCCTGGCATCTATCTCCTTTGGCAGCTACATGGCGTCTCTTTGACTCTGCCTACTCTATATATATCTTTCTTCCAGCCTAGCTATATTCTGCCCTGCCATAGGCCAAAGCAGCTTTATTCATCAACCAATAAGAGCAACATATACAGAAGGACATCCCACATCAATGCATGCAAGAACAGCTAGTGATTCTGCCAGGGATGTAGCAGAGTGGGTAGTGGGGCCCTGGCTCACTTGTCCCTTTCAATCCTAACCAGAATTAAAGCAATGACTTCTCAAGAGCCCCCTTTGTGGAAGGATCTGCTGATGAGGTACTGGGGTTGCTATTGTTGAGCAGCCTGTAGGCTGCCAAGGCTCTGCCCTTTTTGAAGGCATCTCCATCCAGTGACTGATGAAAGTTCAAGAATGAAGAATTGGCAACTCCCACCCAACCAAGACACTCTGCAGACCCACTCCACCCCATCTCTCAGCAGTGCCAGCAGAGTCTCTGCTGGTTAAGAATGACTGACTTCTCCTTCTGTCCACATCTTCCCCTTGCCCTTCTTGCCACGGGGTGGGAGTGTGGTTCCAAGGGCCTTCCTTACTAAATATCTGTCCACTAAGTCCACCTCTGCTTCCAAAGTCAGGGAGGCATAATAAAGCATTTAAAAATTTTCCCATAGAACTAGAGAATTCCTGGAATATATTTTATTTTTTAATCGATTGGGGATTGTATGTATGCATGTAATATGTCTTGATCAACCACCCCCTTATTCCCTCTCCTCCATCTCCCACCCCACACCAACTACCACCATTCCATTCCCAACTTCATGTGTTCTCAGGACCCCTGAGAAAGCAAATGAGGCTAAGTGCTTGGCAGGATGAGAAAAGCACTAAGGGATGGGTCTCTTCCACTGCCAGTGGTTTGGAGAGAGTCACGTTGCTTGGAAAGCAGCCTGCTGGCCCCCCTTCCTTCCCCAGCCACAAAGTGTATTCTCAGCAGCCTGCAAGGGGTGCCCACCCCAGACAGAAGCCTAGGTCCCTTTGGGGACTAAGGGTAAAAGAACTTCAGTACCCAAAAGACCTCAGGGCTCCTGTCTACCAGTGTCTGTCACTAGTCAACAGCAGGGAATCTCATGTATCCCAAGCCCAGCTGACAGCACCCTAAGTTTCTCTGAGCTCTCCCAGACTCTACAGTAGAACCCTTCACTCCAAACCACTAATGAACTCCTTCCAGCTCCAGGTTTAATTAGTTTTCATTGCAATATTAATGAGCCCAACAAACCATTTCAACTTTGCTGGTTCACAGCTGGAATTCCTTTATTTGGCATTTGGTCTCTTTATAAGAGAGTCCCAGGCGCCTCCTCCTCCCTATTTGCCCCAGTGAGGGGGAGCAAGATCACACTCATACTTTGCTTATCCCTTGGCCAGCCCAGGGACAGTAGCTTTAATAATTTTGAAGCTGGGGGCATTAAACACATCACAAACTGCAATACAAATAACATATAATATAACTCCAGGATTTTAATTACAGTGACTAATATATGTACCAACCCTGAAATCTCTACGGTACCATTAGGCCACATGCATGGATATTATTGGGAGGCTTAAAGTGTGCACAAGGTGTGCCATTAGTTGATCCAAGACCTTCCAGGTCCAGAGTTCTCACCTGGGACTTGGAATTCATTTCTTGGGCAGTTTGAGCCACCCACCGAAGGCAGTGTTTCTTTCATTAGTGGCGATGAAAAATGATTAAACCTGGCCTCCAGCTCAGGTCAGCTCGTGTTGAATGTTGAGCATGTGTGGGCTGCATGGCGGAGCGGTGAGGCATTTTCAATAGGTTCCTCTGGCTCGATTTCCTCTGGGGGAGAAAAGCAGTAGTAGCAAGCTGACATGGAACTGTGGTCCTCCTGGAATGTGCCAGCCGGGCTTGATGAAAAGTGACCTGGATCTATGAGCATCCTCCCAATGTTCTGTGCAATGAGAATCCACCCCATGTTCTGTGCGGCATTCTTCCAGCCAGACAGGCGTGTGGATGGAGATATTGGATGACGCCTGCCAGGAGTTGAACTAGTCCATTTGTTATTGCTGGAACAAAATGCCTGAGGCTGGGCATCTTGTAAAGCAAAAGAGTTTATTCAGCTCATGTTTTAGGATCTGGACTCCAAGATAGAGAGACTCCATGTTTGGGCTCCGGAGAGGGCCCCTCTGGGTACAGTGTGGTATGGCCGAACTACTGTCCATCGAGAGAAGCAGCAGTATGCAGAAGGTACAGAGAACACAGGTGACCTCACTAGTAACCATGAACTCCCATGAAAACTGACTTTTCTTGAAACTCGAACCCAGTCTTTCCAAGGGTGAAGCCCTATAGCCTAGTGGCCGCCCATTAGACCCAGCTCTTAAGGACACTTCTTAGCTCCACCACCCTAGGGACCAAGTATCTAGCACAGACACAGTATCCAAACTGTAACAACCCCCAGTGGGCCTTCCCAGCAGGAGGCCAGCAGGAGGCCAGCTCACAGTCTGAAAAGCTTAGGGAGCCCTGGCCAACACCAGCAGCCAGCAGCCATGCTGTGGAGTCAGCAGTAAGAAGATCACAGAGACGGTACAAGTCCAGAGGTGTAATCAGTGTGAGTAGGTCCTGGCCAGTGCCTGAAAAGGGAGCAGAGCAAGGGAGACAAACTGGCCACACATAAGGGAACATGGAAGGGGGTGGTCACAGCTCACACTGGGAGCAGGAAAACCTCTCCAGAGTCCACTGCCAGCAATGAAAGAGCTTCTTTCTCTCTCCCAGCAGCAGGAAAACTTATTGCCCACACCTTGAGGTACAACTCCAGTCCTACCATTGACGTGATACCATTGACATGGCCTTCATAGTAAGATACCTCCATGCCTGTTGTCCACGAAGGGACTGTAGCCATGACAAGTCTCCAAGCCAGTGCTCCTACTTGCAGGCTTTTACATGCCCTATCCTTGGAGCACACACTCACTGTGGCCAGAAGGTTCTTCCTTAAACAGGACCCTTCCCTGCTACCTCTCAGACCCACTAGAAGGGACATCCTGGCTCCAGAAACCATAGCAAGAACTGTTTATCTTACTTCCCTTGAGCTTGGAAATGGCCTCATAGCTCCTGGGAAGCTCCCAATAACAGGTCAGAAAGTGGAAGAAAATTAAAGGACCCATGGACAAAATCTTATAAAATATTTATAGATAAAATAACATGAAACGGATAAAACTTGCATTATTAAGTTACCATTTTGATAATAAAATTATTAAATTATTTATGTGTGTTTTACTTGTGTATATGTCTATGCACTACATGCATGCCTGGTGCCTGTGGAGGCCAGAAATGGATGTTTGATTCTGTGGAACTGGAGTTACAGATAATTGTGAGCCACCATGTGGTTGCTGGAAATTGAAAATGGGCCCTCCGGAACAGCCACCAGCGCTCTTAACCACAGACATTTAAGGAAAAAGAACCCTATCTGACATCGTGGAAAAACAAGTCAAAGCTGATTAGAGACTTAAATGGTGAACCAAAACCATAAACATCCTTAGAATAAGACTAATCACTCCAGTTTAAACCTAGCTGACAAAGTTTGACTTGATCCCCAAAGCACCATTCGTATGAAGAAAAAAAAATGATACCATAAGCAACATCAAAATTAAAAACTGCCCATAAAGATCCTTAAAAGAATAAATGGATCTACACGAAACTTTCATGTACATAAGAAAGAACTTAAAGCTAATATATAAATAGATTTCAACAAGAAGCAAGTAACCCAGTCAAAGATGGGCCGAGGTGAGCACAGTTACTTTACCAAGAAGAATGCACCCATAGGCCTGCAAATCAGGCCGTTGATTTCAGAGTCCTGAGGGATGTGCAAAGAGAAACCACTACGCATTGTCTGAGTGACGAAGAAGACCGTGGTCTGTAGAAAGTGATGGAGGGGATTGGTCTCTCACTTGTTGCCAGGGGGCATAGGAAGTGGTGCAGTCGCTTTGAGGCTTCCTCAAAAACTAACTGTCCTCTACGAATATTTATAGAAAATATAAACTTACATCCGTACACAGCCCTGTGTACAAGACAGCCTGACGGAAGGCTGGGGGAGAGTGTCGGTGATACGGAAACTGAGCAGTCCCAAGGGGGGGTGACTGAAGAGGCATGCCAGGCTCTATTGAGAAGGAAGGAATGAGCTTGACACCCATCCCATTCATTTCTTCAGCTCATCTCGGTCCATGCCCAGGAACACCTGTGTAAGTGCCACTGACAATTTGTGGCTATGTTTCCATTGCTCAAGTCACTGCTACCCTCAGTCTGTGACAATTAAGTTCCACTTACTCCAGGGACTGTGGGTCCTCCTGTCGGGCCCCTCCCAGCTGCCTCCCCTCCCTGTCTGAGACATTCTCCGGTTCCAGGGCACCTGACTACATCTGTGACTTACACCTAGGGCCACCCTTGCACTGTAGAAGGATCGAGTCCAAATGATGAGCTAGCCTCAGGGGGCAATTGTAAATGGTACTTCAAGAAGCTGTTAGGAGATTTGTGCCAGACTGGCACATTAGCAATGGGAAACCCCCAGCCACAATCTCGAAGTGACCTTCACTGTCTCCCTGCCCACCTCTCATCTTAAACTCTCTGTGGACTTTCAAATGCACTCCTTGTCTCTGGCTTTATCTTAGGCCCTGATGAAGATACCCAGAATAATATGAGCATGTTAGAGGAAGTCCCTTTGGAGCCACTGATACCAAAATAAGGAAATAATGATGGATCGGTGGGGACTGGGCTCTAAGCTTGGCCAAGGTGAATGTAAAATCCAGGTCAGAGATCAGAGACATCAAGTCTGATGGGAATGGCAAGGTGTCACTTCCAAGAGCCAAGACCAGGTCAGACTAACAAACGGGTGGCAGGTAAAATAACAGAATCAAGCGACTTGCAGGAACACTTCTCTGGACACTGGGATAGGACTCGTTTCCTGTCAAAGGCCTCGACAAGCTGGCGCACCCCAGAGCCTGAAATGACTGGCATTAGTCTTCAATGGCAGCACCTGACATTCAGGGGCCCTGTAGCCCGGATAAGAAATACAGCTGGCACTTGGGCTTTGAGAGAAAGAGAAGGAGCTGAGGTCATAACATTTGGCTTTGCATGTGAGGGTATGAGCTGGCCTGAAGGCTTTAAGCTACCGTCAGTAACTCCAGGGCCAGAGGGACCGCTCACAAGGATTTAGTAAGGCTGTGGCCTTCCTGATCCAACAGGCTGGAAATCCACTTTAGGTGGAAAAGAAACTTCTAAAAACCTTGTATGTCCTGTAGCAGATGCTGAACCACATGGAAAAGTGTCAGTGCTAACAACAACAGCAACAGACACCTCACCCAGAGGCAAGAACAGCGACAGGAGACTTCTATCAGACTGTATGAGCAATACCGAGAGTCTGAATGAAGCTCAAGGTCAGGGATGACAACTCGTCCATCCAGCCATCCTTCTGCCCACTCAACTGTCTGTTCCTCCATTTGTCCATCAGCCTCTCTGTCTACCCATCTGCCAATTCACCTGCCTCCATCCATCTGTTTATAACCCCATCCCTCCATTCAGCAGGCCCTTGTAGAGCTCCCCATCCCTCCGTCCATCCACCTGCTCATCCATCTAGCCATTCATTTACTCATTCCTTTATTCAACAGGCCCTTGTAGAGTTCCCTATTCATCCGCCCATCCATCCATGCATCCATCCATCCAGCCCTCTGTCCATCCATTTATATACTCATCCCCTCAGGCCTTTGCAGAGCTCTGGGAGTCCACATGGTGCTAAGCCCTGAAAGATATCCATGACTGACACATCTTCATCCTCATTCAACTCATGGCCGCAGAGGAAATGGGCTGATGTACCCCAGGCCCCTAGACAGTTAAGTGATCCCATTTGCCTCATTGATCAGTGCCACAACTGTTTATTCTGGAGCCTACAAACTCCATGACCATCTTAGAACTCTGCATGGATTAATGCACAGCCACCTGAATAAGTAGGAACTACAGAGCTGAGGAAAAAGAAGACCAGAGAGGTAAGGCAATTTACCCGAGATCACACAGGAAACCCAACCTAAATACTTATGCACTCCATCATGGCCTTTGTTGCCTAGCAGGAGAGCAGGCTGGGGCTCTGTTCACTGGGAAGAAAGGTCTCAGAAGCTAGAGTGGTGTCAGGTCATCCAGAGCCTCAGCAATGAAGTTATAGGAATCCAGTCAGATCTTAAAAAATCAGTGCAAGGAGCTTCAGGAGGAGACACTATCAACAGACTGACACTAAAGCCAGGGAAGGCAGAGGCAAGGTGGAGGGCGAGAAGGGAAGAGGAGAGAGTGAGCAGGGACAGGGGAGGGAGGGCCTGAAGCTCGTGGTCTGCGGTGCAGTCTGAAAGAGGAGCAGCAAGGCCCAGGCTTCTAGGCCCAATTCACCAACAACGGGGCAAAATCAACACATCCAGGGAAGCTGGCAGCTCTAGAGCTCCCAGATGCTACAAGGCCTGGGTGAGGCCACAGGTGGGGAAAAGTCAATAAAGACAACTTTGGGGGGAAGGGAGGATGAGAGAGTGAGAAGATGCCATCTGACATGAGTAAATGATGCTGCCCCCACCCGAAGCCAGAGCAACCACTGTGTAAGTCCCTCCTGCGTGCAGACACTGCACACTTCACTGGCCCCAGGGATTCAGCCTGTCACCCCCAAACCCTGCCAGGTGGGTATACTCCTCGGTTTTACTGAGGAGGAAGCTGAGCCCTTCCAAGTGTCCACAGGCAACAGTGATAGAGGAGCTAGAACAAGCTCCAGGCACCATGTGGGGACGCCTGAGTCACCTGCAGTCAGCAATGAACAGGACACGGTGACAGCTGATCAACTTTGTGAGCATTATGGTGGCAGAGTGCCAAGCTACAAATCACGCCACATCATCAAGAGAGCCACAGTAGCCAGCAGGCGTCTCTGTGTGACCTGCCGACTCCAGCTGTCTTAGCTCAACCGGATCTATTGACGATTCACTAATCCAGCCGATAGCTGGGCAGCTGACCCACCAGCTCCACTACTGCCCAGCCCAAGGTGACACCCAACCTCCTCCCTAGCCCTCGGATTAGATGGTGTTAGCCACCATTAAAGAGCTGTCTTCAGAACTGGCACTACCTAGGCAGCCTGGGGCACCCCAGACAACAGGACAGAGGCAGCCTGTGCTCTGGATGCATCTATGCCTTGTGCTGATTTTCTCAGTTTTCCTGATGTGATTCGCCTGTCAGTGACTGTCTTAGCAAATTTCATTTCTGACAGGTTGCAGATGGTGAACCCTGTCCCTTCCCAAGAACGAGTCCACGGCCTTACGCCCAGACTTGGGAACTGTGACCTTATTCAGAGAAAGGTGTGATTAAGATACAGAGGTGACACCACCATCCTGGCCAGCCCTGACCCCATCAGCACATGCGCTTTCATAAGCAGGAGCTAGGGGCATTAGAGAGAGGCAGGGGCTGAAGGGACAGTGGGACCTCCAGTATTGGGATAGGTGAGAAGGATTCCTTGCATGGAGTCATGTGACGTTGCTTGATTTCCAGCTTCCACCCTCCATAATGCAAGAGAATACCTCTGAGTTGGAGCATGTGGTCATTTACAGCAGCCACGGGTGCTTATCACACATGGCTGGCAGTGTCTGACCCAGAGTGCACTGCTATTTGCAGAAGGAACTGCAGGAGTTGGCCGGGTCCTGCTCTGTCTGTCCTTGGCTGGGAAGGGAATCCTGACATTGCATCTGCCAGGGTGTGGAGCCCAGGGCAGGGGCAGGATGAGAAATGGACCTATTTATAACTGCACGGAGCCACAGGGAGGGCACAGGGTCAGGAAAGGGCTTCACCAAGGTCAGAGGCCTGGCCCCAGGAGATAGGGGACTATGTAGGGAAGAACCATGCCTGAGAGCAAATCAGGGTACTCTATGCCTCTCAGAGTGCTGGGCCATGGTCCCATTCCGAACAAGAATGTCCAGCCCGCTTCCAAGTCATATCTGGTGTTGGGCGAAGGGCAGGCTCCACTGGGCTGGGCATGACCAGATTCCTTCCTGCTATCTCATTGCCTCTCTGAGACAGGAAACAAGAGTATCCCGAAGGAGGGCACCCCTCTACACCCGGTCTGTGGACCCTTGTGCCTGCCCTGCTTCTGTCATTTTGAAGGGGTCACCATCACGGTAAGTGGGCCACTGTGCCCTTAGGGTTGAGGGATTTAGTGACAGTGGTGGTGTTCGGTTTGGGGTCATCACACAAAGGATGCGGTGCCAGGCAGCTTTGCTCAGCCCCGGGGCAAATGTGGGCCAGGAGACGCTCTGCTTTAGGACTCCAGGCTTCCTGAGAGCTGGCTGCAGCTGTCCTCCACAGCACCAGCAGCCTGGTCAGCAAGGAGGTCTGGGTTGGCTTCCAGCGAGAGCCTTCTCTTCTGGAGGCTCTTCTGCCTATAGCAGCCCAGGCAGGAGGTATTGTGGCACAGTCTTTCCTGCTCAGATTCAGGGATGATGGGGTTAATTAATGAATCTCAAATTCTAACTTGAATCGCTTCTTGGCTGTGTTGCTCAGAGTGAGTCTCTCAGGCTCTCTGAGTCTAGTTCCTTGTCTGCAAAATGAGGCTAATGGGCCAACTTCACTGAGGTCGAGGGGGCAACATTAGATGGGACTGCAAGTATAACCAAAGCTCTGATGACATTAGAGGACATCTTTGAGCAATTTATTTTCTGTTTAATTTTTCTCGCCAAGAAAGCATGCTAGGGCTGCTGAGATCCACTCCACTGAGCCCTCCGCAACACAAAGGGTGCCTCTGGGGTTGGCCTCTATAAGTGGAGGGGGTTGCTCGGAGCACTCAGACACCTGAAGCTCCTCCCTGTGACTCTGGACCCCGCCCTGGCTAGTCAAAGTCAAAAGACCAGAATTCTGGACATGAAATCAAATTGTGCTCTCATCTATCTATGGCCACAACATCTCCTGAAGAAGCTCCTGGTGAAGCAGACACAGAGGGAATGGGTGGTAGTGGTCACCTATGGACAGGACCAGCCTCTGTCACCAGGAGACATGGGGTGCTGCTTCCAGCCTCTTCCATGGTCTTGGACAGGACCAAGAACCATCACGTCATCACACACCCAGTACAATACCGAGCCAGCAATGGGTCCCTTCCCAATATACACACAACCAGGCAGAGGCACACACACAGGCTCACACACTCAGACAGCTCCTCTCACACATCTATATATACTTACATACACTCACACACATCCACACAGGGGCTCATGCGTCGGAACACACAGACACATCACCACAGCCACTGGAAGAACAAGCAGAAGAGAGGGCCTGTGCCATCCAGGTGTGTAGCTTGACCAGCGGATTGACTGAAGAGTGTCATCCCCAAACACACACACACACACACACAGAGAGAGAGAGAGAGAGAGAGAGAGAGAGAGAGAGAGAGACTCATGTGTCCATGTGCTCCTCCACATCACAACCCCACAAGGCTGCCCAGACAAAACATCCAAGAATAAACTTACTTCTGGGGGGGTTGAGGGTGATCGCCTATACACATTGTGTAATACTGAGTAGGGCAATCTTTGCACATGGGGAAGGACTGAGAGGAATAGCCTGTGCATACTGGGAGGGGTTGAGTGGGATAGCCTGTGCATACTGGGAGGGGTTGAGTGGGATAGCCTGTGCATATCAGGAGGGGCTGAGGAAGGAAGTCTGTATGGCTGGTTCAGTCTTCCACTGCTGTGCCCAGCACCTGAGAGTGTGTTTGGGGCCCGTACAAGCTAGGTAAGATGTGGTGAAGGTCTGCTCCTCAAGTTCACCTTGAAATGTTGCCTAAGTGCTACACAACATGGGATAAAACATCCCACAGAGACTCGCGGAATCTTGCCACCAAGGAGGAGCTGGAATAGACATGGCACTGGAAAGGAAGGGAGAATACCCAGTCTGAGCCCCGCCCACACTTCTCACTCGGTGGACCAACAGTGAGAGGACCTTAGGCCTTACTCTGAGTGAACCCATCACTAACTCCAACAAATCGAAGCTCCGTGTCTACCAAGCCTCTCTTCTTCACAACGGATGCTGTTCAAAGTGAAAGCCCTGCCTCTCTACCACCATCACTCCTGGTCCTGATGCTGTTCAAGGTGAAAGCCCTGTCTGTCTGCCACCATCACTCCTGGTCCTGATGCTGTTCAAGGTGAAAGCCCTGCCTCTCTACCGCCATCACTCCTGGTCCTGATGCTGTTCAAGGTGAAAGCCCTGCCTGTCTGCCACCATCACACCTGGCCCTAAAGGCAACACTCTGTCATCTGGGAACTGAGCCATGGCATTGAAAGCAGAATCCTGCAGTGCTGCTGCTAAGGAGACAGAGCTTGGAGTCAGGTCTCATTGTTACCCACCGGGCCTCCATATTTCTAACTCTGACCCTGAAATTTTAGGATCTGAACCTGGACCTTGACACAGATGCACACAGCCATAAACCACGATGAGCTGAGAATGGCTGGGAACTGTGAGGGAAACCCCAGTCCTACAGTCAGACCTTCACACGTCTACCTCCAGGAGAGGCAGCAACTATCCTGCTGAGCTCTTTCTTCAGATATACAGAGCAGCGGACAGAGCACCGTCACTCCAGGCAGTGGGGCTGTCAGGATACACAGAGCACTGTCTCTCTGGCACCCTGTACCTCTCAGAAGCTCTGGTCTCAATGGGAGATCGGTAGGGACTATGAGACTGTAGGGACCATGGCCATGATGGGTGAGGAGGCAGGCAGCCCTGCTCAGGAGCTAAGGGACCTTCTCTAACAAAGAGAAGCCTGAAGTGGGCAGGGAAAGGCCATGGGAAGTGGACAGTGGACAGGACTGGCAGGAATCAGAGGGGCTAGAAGTATCAGCACCCCGTTAGAACTGAATCGGCTGGTTCAGTGTGAGGACTGCAGAGCCAGCCTCCAATGGTGACCAGGTCTGGAAGAACAAGAAGGGGAGAACCAGTACCCTCCAACAGTGTGATGGAGCCAGTCATGACCAGTGATGCCCATGAATGTGTAAGACGTTTGGACAAGTTAGCACTCTAAGGCCTGGCTGGCCTTCACCACCTGCATCCTTCTGAGCTTGATCAAAAGGCCCACTTTCCCGGTTGATGTGGGTCAAACTGTGACCAAAAGATGTACCCCAATCATGCACTATGATCCTGGGTGGGCACTTTTGTGGGAAAGGGAATGCTCAGATGTTATTACGTCAGGAAACTTGAAATGAGTAACTCCCAATTACCAGGGGGTGTGGATCCTAAATCCAGTGACAAAGACCTTATGAAATATGCACAAAGGAGGGAAACACTAGGAAGAAGCCACATGCAGACAGATATCCAAGTGGTGTGAGTCTGGAGAAGCCACGTGCAGATGACATCCTAATGGCATGAGTCTGGAGAAGCCACAGGCAGACGGGCGTCCAGTGGTGTGAGTCTGGTCCTTCCTGCCTCAGAGCCTTGGGGCAGCACAGCCATCTGACAGTCGGATTGCAGACCTGGCCTCCAGGGCTGTGAGGGAATAAAGTGCAGTTGCTTTAAGCCCCCTGGCTTTGGCAACTGTTATAGCAGTCACCAAAGAGATCTGCCAGTTAGGATTACAGGCGAGGGTTTTATGGGGGTTTTGTGTAGTGTTTTGTTTTGTTTTTGCATCGTTATGTGGAAAAGGACATGTAGATACCACCATGGAAACTGGAATGTGTGTCACACATCAGAGAAGTGGACAGTCGTTGGCAATGGAGAACCAAACATTTTTCACCTTGCTTGTTATTTTCTGTTTCCAAGTTCTTCCCAATGAGTATGTTACTTTTATTATGAAAAGTAAAAAAAAGAGCCGTTCTTAAAAACAACATCTTTTTGTGGTTGTCACAAGCATAGAAGCTGAAGAGGCCAATTTCTTCCCATCTGGCATCTCTATCCTCACAGCACCCCCGGCCCCCAGGAGGTCCTGCTGCCCTCCCATGTCATAGGTGAATCAGGGGGCTCCATGCAGCAGCTAGCTCATCTAAGGACAGGCCTGAAAACGGAGTACAGCCTGTCTGACCTGGAGCCCAGAGGAGGAGACCACATCCTCCAACCAGCAGACAGGCTTCTCTGCAGATGCCACCACCACCCCTCCTCCTTCCTGACCACACCCAGTGCCTGGCTGTGTCCTTCAAGTCAGGTGGTGGGTGAACGTCTCAAGTGCCCTCCAGGCAGAGATAAATATCAGACAGCAGGATCCTGGACTTCGGTTTCTGATCTTCAAATGGAATGAAAGATAAATCATTTCTGCTGACTGTCTTTACCTGGCTGCAGGAGATGATGCATCACCATTTTTTAAAAGAAAATTAAGCCTTTAATTCCATGACATGTGTAATAAAATGGTACTTCAGCTCTCTGCACTGAATATATGGCCCGTCGTGTCCTAATTTACTATTCTGACACTACCTAAAATGTTCTGGAGCTTTTAATGTGGCAATATATTCAAGCACCAAATCCAGCCTTCATACACTGTTGAAGCACTTAATTAACGCAACGGATGGCCGTGGGAGCAGAACAGGGCAGCAGCAAGAGGTGCTGGGTACATTCTAGCCCTGCCATTGATGCTGAGGTCAACTGGTGGCTGCATTTCTTATTCTGGAAGGCAGAGGTGACGGCATCTAGCTGTCCTCGTTGAGCCCAAGGTAGTATCATCTCTCTTTCTCCACTAAGAATTCCTTTATGCCATTTCCTTTTTCTGACAAGAAATGCTGTGGGTGCTTATACACACACACACACACACACACACACACAGTGATGCCTAGCACATGCACAAACACACACATATGCACAATCATGGAGTGGTTCATCCCAAGGCTCTGAGCTGTCATATATAATGTGTTTTGGATTCTAGGCCTTTATGGACACAGATACGACCTGATGATCCATACAAAGGTACTAAGGCCCATGTTGTCATAAGATGAAGGGCATGGACCAGGGGATTCTAGACCCATGCTTATTATGTGCAGCTTTCTCTTCTTCTGCTTGCTTATAACATCGACTAGTATGACCAGAGCCAATATATCAGCTGGCCTCCCAACCCTCCCACCCCTTGGCAATGGAAACAACCACAGCATGGGTACCTTTGGATGTACAAATGGGATCCTTTGGAGTGGCAGCCCTTCTCTTCTGCCAAACCATCTGAATGAATTCACAAAGTCAATGGCTCTCGCTCAGCCCCCAGACAAAGCAAAATCCCATCTCATCCTATTCAAAGGGTCAAGTAATTGGAATAGTTGATTTAACTTTTAGAAGACTTACACAGACATTTGGAAGCATGCACATCTTACAACAGGCATGAGCAAGGCTCCTGCTGGAGACAAGAGTCAGCTGAGACGAATATAATAGCTGTGCTGAGATTAACTTTCTGAAGGAGACATGTTGTTATTAGCCAAACAACCTTAAACAAATTCTGTAGCTAATAGAAGCACCTTCCTCATAGGGGTGCTTGGTTATTCAAATTCCCCCACAGACTCAGACCCACACCTGACACACCATCACAGTCAATATGTGTTAGCTGCGGACTATCCCCACACATTACAGTGGCTTCCTGAACTTGAGTGACTTCCCAGGTCCCGCACAGTGAGTGTCCAGCATGATAAGGCTCACGTGCCTGCGGTTCCCCATCCCTCGCATTCAGGCCTTCAGCAAGTGTGTGCACACTCCCTGAGAAGGGCACTTCTACTCCCAGGGCCTCCTTCACTCCCCTTCCTATGTCCCTTTCTCACCCAGCTTCTCAGTAGCTGTCTCACCCTGCTTTTAGAGTTTTCCATTCAAGGACAGGAGTGTGTGCGTGTGTGCATGCGTGTGTGTTAATGCACGGTAGGTTCTATAGGCCCTTGTTTCAACCTGCCATTTGCTTCCTGTGAAACTGAGTAAATGCCTTGACCTTTAAACCTGTACAGCTCTGGTCCTATCTGTCCCCAGCTCTCCTCTCACAGTGATTTCAGACCCTAAGTTTAAGTCCCGTGCAATGAAGGACTCTGACTATCTCCTTTGCTGCCTGTGGTAGTTAGAAAACAAACACTCTTTGGGAATACAGAAATAATGAATAATCGGATCCCTGCAAACTACACGTAGAACCCACATACCCCTGAAAAGCAGGAAAATATGCTAACAAAATGCATCACTTTAATTATAACCTCTTATCAATCCCTACACAAAGCCTGGGAACAAGTGGAAGTTACAAGTAGTTGGTATAAGCCCAGGCTTCATCTCTAAGAATCAAAATGGTCCTGGAAAGACCACTGCATTTAGCTGCAGAGGCTCCAGACTGTATAAATCCAGGAGATTTTAGACAGGACAGTGCTGCAGTCCTGGGTCCCCAGACTGCTCCATCAGAGTGAGCTCCCACCGAGCCCCCTTTCTGGGTCCTGCCCAGACGCAGCTGTGTTTCTAAATCATCAACTGATTGCTTTCTGAAGATTCCCAAACCAATAGCCAGAAAGTGTAACTTGAGGGTTAGGTGAAAATGGAGCACAGACCAGAAGAGGAAACAAATCCTGCAGCTCCCACTGTGCCATTGAGTGCAGCCTTAAGCCCTGTCTTCTGCTGCTGCTTTGAACCATTTTTTAGAGTCTTAGGCTTCCAGCACCTAGAGACCCTAGACCGTTTGGCCTTAATTCCACTGGCTAACCACATGGTTGGCTGATAGGGAGACCCTTAGCAGGCCCTTGTGCTGACCGTGTGTGGATTCTGCCTGCAGGAGGCTCTCCTCTTCACCTAGAGAGCAGCATGCCCCCCGCTTCCCTTACTTTGCCACGGTGGGAAGCATAAGATATGGCCACATGTAAGACCAAAGGGGTACAATGGCTGCCTGCCCATGACCTTATGCTGGTGTGTGGGAGTTGGAAGATGGACAGACAGCAACCATGGCCCTACTGACAAATCCTGCAGCTCCCACTAGGCAGGGCTACTGCCTGAGGCTGCTAGGGGCAGAAGAGTCAGACAGTCGCAGCCTTGTGGCCCATTTCCAAGTCAGTTTCCACTCCCTCATCTCCGTCTTTCTCCCTAGTCGGCCTTCACAGGGCCTAAGGAGACAGGATTCCTAAGAATAAATCCCCACCCCATCCATGGCTGGGTTTGGCTGTTAAGTCAAAGGCTGCCATTGCACTAAGACCAAAACCTGGGGACAGTGCTGCTGACAACCCCGATGACAGCCCAGCTGGGAGGACAGCTATATTTAGCACATGCTTGACCTAAGATGTTGTCTACCAGGAGCAGAAGCACAGCGAGGGGGCAGAGAGGAGTAGAGGAGAGGCCCCCGTGCACCCACAGGGCCCCAGCTTTGTAGCCTCAATTAGCTACTCAGGCAAGTGTCGGCTTTCCAAACACAATTTTGTTTGCAGTGTTCGGGAGGCCTCACAACTCACCAGGAGGCCTGATAGAAGTCACCGAGCATAGCGACCTTGTTGGGAGTGGAAGCTAAAAGCAGCTGGCTCTGTCGACAGCAAGAAGTATTTCACAAAGGAGTTGATCAATGTACTGGCTCCAGGTCACAAAATCAGTTTCCTGGGAGATCACAGAGTGTGTGTAGGGGTGTGGGGGTGTGCAGGTGAACTGGGAGATCACAGTGTGGGGGGGTCCAGGTGAGCTTAGAGATCGCAGAGTGGGGATGGGGCAGGTGAACTGGGAGATGGTGGGGGGAGGGGGGCCCAGGTGAACTAGCCATGACCAAGTCCTTTATAAGGAAATTAAGATCCACAAATCAGCTCAGTGGTGGTGGCGCACACCTTTAATTCCAGCACTCAGGAGCAGAGGCAGGTGGATCTTTGTGAGTTCAAGGCCAACATGGTCTGTAAAGTGAGTTCCAGTACTGGCAGGGCTGTTACACTGAGAGACCCTGTCTCAGGTGGGAGGGGGTGAACAAAAACAAACAAAAAACAGCTACCAATCCTTCAGGTGGTGATTTGGGGTTCATCCCCATTCGACAAAGTTTCAGAAGGTGTTTTCCGAAACGTTCACCAAGGGCCTCAGTATACTTGGGCTGCAGACATACTATTGTTATCTCCCACCTCTGGAGGTGACCCAAGAAAATCAAGGCTGGGGTGGGGGCCTAATTTCCCAGAAGTGATCTTAACCTCTGCTCTTTGAAGTGCCTGAAATCGGCCTGAGCCTGCCCCTGTCAGCACCCTGCGGGAGGCTACGACAAACACAGTTAGAGACCGGTTACACAGGAGGTGTGTCTTCCTGCAGCTCATGAGCTCATCCCAAAAACAAGGAGCCCTGGGTAGTTCACTCTGGACCCTCACCCCCTAAATAGCCTGGTGGAGAGAAGTATCTTAAAGGAGGATTTGTTCTGGTGATGACTTCAGAGAGTTGAGTCCACAGTCAGTGGACACCCAAGCGGCACATAGGACCATAGGTAGCCTTTACTTATCAGGCTGAGAAGATGGCTTAGTTGATAAAGTGTTTGCTGTCAAGCATGAGGACCCGAGGTTGATTCCCTTGCACATACATAAAAAGCCATGTGTGGGAGTCTAAGCTGGAGCTGGAAGGCAGACGCAGACCTTTCTCTTCTCTGCCTGCTTCTCCGTGGATACTGTCAGTGTCGCTGTCTCGGAGGTGGGGAGTGGAAATGAAGAGGTAGCTAACAATTCCAAAAGTCGCCAGAGTCTCTGTGTGTTTCTAGCCCAGTTGCTTGCTCTATTCAAGAGGTCTGCTATATACTCTTGACTGGCCCAGCATTTCTACAGCCATAGCTATTAAAATTGTTCTCCAGGGTGTGACCTGACCTTTGTGGCTTTATCTTGTTCCAAATAAAACTATGGTCACTGGCCATCCATTTTCTCATGGGCATCATTCTCACAGATGCCCTCGGTGCTGGTGACATCAGACCTATATCTGAATTGCCTTCTTGTGCAAGTCCTTTTTGCCCTAAAGCCTTCTAGAGTCCTCTGCACCATCACTGAGAACTCGGCACCCCGGTCAGTGGAGCTTTCATGGGGACGCAGGTGTCTTTAGGTGCGGGTAGTCCATGTGTCTGCATGGAATGTCTTCACTCTCATTCCTAGGTCTCCACATGCCTCCCAGCAAAGTCAGAACCAGGATCAAGGGTCAAGGGTCAAGATTCTTATATTCTCAACCTCAAGCCTCTGTCTACACAGTGTGTGTTCATTGGAAAGGAGGTCTTAGAAGCATTCTTCCTTGGAGGCGTTCTATCTGGACTTGACTTCCAGTTCTGTCCCTCATTTGCTATCTAGCTTTGGTACGTCATAGTGTTCTAGATATCAGTTTCCTCTTCATGAGGGTCAAAGGAAATAATGTGTAAAAATGCTTGATTCAGTCCAGTTCTTCCAGGACAAACAGTCCCCTGCAGGGCTTGTTGAAGCAGGGGGTCTCTGACACACTGAGCCTAAGAGCCTACATTTCCAGCAAGCTCCAAGCTCCTGTAGAGAACTGGTTGAGTGCACACAGTGCCCTGTGCTGAGAGACATCCTTCTTGTAGTGCAGGACAGTGAGCAGCCAGCCAGCCAGCGGAAACCACCCAAACATCTCACTTCACCCAGGTAGTGTTTCCTGAGCCCAGATAAGCACCGGCTCCAGCGCTTGCTTAAAAACAAACCAGAGCAGATGAACAGGCCTCTGTCCAGACTCCGGCAACTGGATGTCCCAAGGGAGAGAGCTGGTAATCCTCACGATGATGGGCCTCTGGGATAGAGTGCTCCTCAGCTGGGCAGAGGAACACTGCAGGCCCACATCTCGTTCTGTTGGCAACAACTGTATGTGGGCGGAAGCAACCCATGTCCTTTCCACATAGGAATGTGACTATGGAGCCATTGCAGGGTTTCCCTGAGGAAGAGGACTCCAGCAGCCTGTGAGTGAAGACCTCCTGCGGCTGGAAGCGAGACTTCTCTGCAATTGTGTGTGGAGCTGGGGAAAGTATCTCAGAAACAGGCAGGCTAAGGGGGACTTCCTAGGGGCACTTCATTGCTGGCACAGGAGAAACTGCCCAAAGCAAGGCTTATTCACAGTAGCCCTCACAGAAGAAACCAGGAACATATATCAGACTCACCTGGGAGGCCTTGTAACTCCTCTACCTAAGGCTGAGCATCAGTCCTCACCCATTGCTCAGAAACACAAGGGTGGACACAACATCTGCAGGGGTCCAATGCTGCATAGACAATCGCTATGCACAGCACTGGCTAAGAAGCCAGGCTAAAAGGAGGGACTCACACCCCAGGTTGCCTGATGCCTCCCATCAGCACAGTGTAAGACAAGTCACATTTCCACAAGTACTCTCACTTTAAGTGAAACTATGAAGTCATGTTTGGCTGCATCTTTAAAACCTGTTTTGGAAAAGTTGCTCAACACCACTAATGATTAGAAAGATGCAAATCCAAACCACAGTGAGATACCACCTCACACCCATTAGGATGGCTGCAACCAAACAAACGAAAAAGGAAGTGGGAAATAACAGAGGTGGAAAAACATCAGCCCCCATGCAGTGTTGGCAGAATGGAAAGTAGGGCCATGTCTATGGAAAATAGGCAGTGTGCCAAAAATTAAACATAGATTCGACACATGTGTTCACAATTTCATCATTCATTTTTCTGCGTGTGTGTTTGTGATGAGAGAGAGAGAGAGAGAGAGAGAGAGAGAGAGAGAGATAGGAAAGCAGGCTCTCAGGTATTCGTAGCAACAAAGGTATCCCATCCACAGATGGGTGGATGAACAGTAAGTAAGTATGCGGTAGGCACAGGCAATGAAGCACTCTTCTGCTTGTAAGCTGGGGGAAATTCTGGCACATCCTATGATGTGAACAAATCTTAAGGACATTATGTAAATGAAATATACTAGGTACAAAAAGACGTTGTATTATTATACTTATAGGAAGAAAAAACACAACCAAATATGAGTCAAATCCATAAAAAAGGAAGACGAATAGAAGTTTCCCAGATACTGAGGAAGGAAGTGAAGGAATGGAGAGATGTTGTTGAATGGATTAATAGTTCAGTTTTGCAAGATGAGAAACTCTGGAGACCAGCTCCACAACACATCACGCCATAGCACGGCGTAGAACTGAGACGGTACGTCTTATGCTGTGTGTGTTTTATCAGAATTCATGAAGAAAAGCACAGCACTAAAAGAAAACCTTGACGCAGTGTGGAAACGATGAGATTCGCTCACAGTGTGGGGCTTTTTGTTGTTTTGTTTTGTTTTTCTGAACCAAATGTTTAAGTCAGGGCACCGAGCCTTTGTGTGTCGGTTTTCAAGACATCTCCAACAAAGGTGCAGAACCACTCAGAGGACACGAGTGTTCCTTTCCCAAACACAGAAAGAACCCACTAGGGGACCATTGCAAGGGAGGAAAGTGGGCCACAGAACTCTCAGGTGCTCACCGGACATGGTTCATGTGGTACTTTCGACGCCTATGAATGTCGTTCATTTGTTCCCTTTTCCTCTCTCCTCACAGTGGCCAGACTCTCGGCTACCCAGAGCAGGCAGGGGTCCAGGAAGGAGAAGAAGTAAGACTAGAAAGAGAAAACTAGGGACAGAAGGGGCTGGTGAAGGAGACTCTAAATGGACAAACTTCATTTGGGCCTGGGGCTGGGAGCCGCTTACAGGGGACCCTGACTGTAACTGTTTCTCCTTTACAGCCCTGGCCGACACACACAATAGGGAATGAGCAAATGACAGTTTGCACCATACCACAGTGGGGCTACTTTTCCAAGAAGGGTATCTCTACCCCGGCTGGTCTTTGCCCAGCTGGCCACCAGGGAAGTCTAGCTCCCTGTCTGAGGCCACTTTGGGAGGTTGTATCTGTATGCCTCTTCTAAGCAACTATGGACCTTTTTTGTTATGGAAAAACTAAATCAGGCCCAATTTCTGATCAACTTCACTTTTCAGGCTCATTCAGGGAAGGCAAAATCCATTAAATGCCCCTGCTCTCCTGTGAGAGGCACCGAACCCCCATCGCAGTAAGACGGGAGTTCTTGAGGGGATAGACACGTTTATGTGGATCAGTGTCTGGCTTATTGACGGTGCTTAATAAATATTCGATCATAGCAATCTTAATTACTGGATTACATCATGTCTGTCTTAGGGTAGGATATAAATAAATAATGCCACCATAATAACGAGGCACTCGTGGAAGGCTGCTCAGTTTCAGCTCCCACCACTACACAGGAGGTTTTTAATAAATTTGGGTGGATTTCATATTTCATAAAGAGGTATCTATCTGCTCACTGCAGGTGAACATTTCTGAAGATAAGACTTATTTAGTATTAACAAGCGCAGAGCTTCCTGGTTGCCTGTTTTACATACTCATGTTGAACTCAACATAGGTCCTAGGGGTTCGCAGCCAATGCCAAGGAGGGTGATTAAAGTGTGCTACAGTATCCGTACTGTAGGGGGCGAAAGTGAGCAAATGACATTGTAGCCTAAGCCAGGTCCTCTTCAGAAAGAGCCCCAGACTCAGACATCTTCCAGCAGCGTTCCAGAAGGTTTTATGTGAGAGGGGAAAGAGCAATGGTCAGCAGCAGGAACAGACCCTGCCCAGTCTAGAGGAGTGGCCTCAGAAAACTCCGATGGCCCTCCGCAGGAATAACACCCAGGGGTGTTCAGTCTTCCCCGTTAAAAAGCCAGCACAGCTATAGCCACACAGACCACTTTCTAAATGCTACTCATCAATCCATGTTCCTCTAAAGCCCACTGCCTGTGGCTTTATGGACCTCATCTGGCCCTGCACTGGAGGTGAGATCAGAGGCTACTGCTGAGAACCAGTGCTGCTCCTTCTGTGAACACCTGGACAGACAAGGGCAGGAAAGATCTCGGCCTAGCGTCACCCACCGCAGGGTGGAACGGCACTGGTCCTTACCTACCACACTCACCATGGAATTCCCCATAGTCTCTCCTGCTCCTCTGCTTCAGGTGGGGAGGCTGATGAGACTGTGGGTCTCTGCTGGGCACCAGGGCGTGCTACAACAACAGGAAGCCATCTGCATGCTTGCCAGCACCACGCTATACCCGAAAGCCTCATACTGTGGATGGAACTGATTTCAAAGTTATATGGAAAACTCTGGAAGGTTCCAGAAGCAGAACTAGTTTTCAGGAGTATGGACTTAAATGCCAGATATCAACCTGGGAGGCAAGATAGTGACCTGCAAAACCACTTCTGCTAAAAACACACATTCTAACTTTGCCCAACTTTATACTGCAGTTAAGCCAAGTCTGGTCTTCTGGGCACTGAACCAATCAGGAGAATGAGAAGGAAACTTCTCTAGTGGTGTTAATGGAGTGGGGACAGCCCTGGTGTCCTTCATGTCCCTAAAGGAAGCCCTGCATCTCTAACAGCAAGGTGGATGCTCTGAGCAGTTGTCCATGAACCTGAGTACTCCCCTCCCTCCTGGAGTCCCAGGAGCCCATAATGCAAAGGATCCTACTCTGGAGGAATCCTTGACTGGCCCTTGAGAACAAGCAGACAGCACAGGGCTCTTTCACGACACCCTACCCTGCCGTGTCTCCATTCTATCACAGTGACATTAGCCACTAACCCTAGGTGGTTTTAGCACAGGGACGCACATGGGGTAAAGACTGCAAAAAGCCTCTTGTTAAGAGTAGGACGTGTCTTAATTACCATGCTTAAAGTCACCGGCATGGCATATACAGCATTAAACACACACACACACGAACACACATGCATGCTCAGCTTACAGAATAGTATCTGCTGGTTTCAGGTTATTTTTATATTTAACACAAGACAGCAGAGTACTTGAGTGTGTGTGGGGGGGGGGTGCTTTCTTTCCTTACATGTAAATGTAGAATTTTATATTAGCGTATGTAGTCCATTTTTACATGGTTACATAACAGTCCACACTAATGATTTTCTCCCATTTCAGTTTTCTAATTTGGAAGGACAGCCTCAGACAGCCACACTCCCGGCTTGGACATTTAACTGTTTCTGATGTTTGTGGGCTTGCCAATATTTGTAGGGATGTTGGACTCCCTGAAGTCACTTAGTATCAGATAACCCTAAGTGAGGTTACCAGACAGCCTGGAGTCTGCGGGACGGGCCAGGCTGGCCCAGGTGCCACCGTCTCTGCCACGTGGGGAGAGGAACAGACACAGCTCTGCCCCACCATGGTCTGCCTGTGTTTCTGGTTCCCTGATGGCCTCTCTTTCTCTGAGCCCTCAGCCCCCACCCATTCACGCAGATCGTCTCTTGTCTGTCCACCCCACTTTGGGAATTTTTCTTTTCTTCTTAATTTCTGGCATTTCAAATGAATGCATACAAATCTCAGAAGACGGGCAAATGAGTGACCAAATTCAGATCTTCTCCTGTACCCCAGACCCTGTGTGACTTTGAAATCCCAGACACCATGAAGTCCCGTATCTGCAGCTCCACCTACACGCTTCCTGCTACTTTATGCTACTATCACACTTAAAGATTCCAGAAATTCTTTAATATCAAATCTCTGAGCAGTGTTATTGGACGTCTGTTTTAGATGTCTGTGGGGGTCTGGTGTAGACTGGTGTACACATGATACAGGGTCATTGTTCTTCTAGCACCTTTTAATCCATACATCCTGTCTGCTTTGCTCTAATACTTTGTTATATAAGTCTGCCACCTTTTCTCATCCCATCATTTCTTTTTTTGTGGGGAGTGGGTATTAATTTTTAGGTCAGCAAGGAAAGTCATGGGTTCTTTTACAGCATCTTCATACATATAGGAAACCGGTCTCTCTACCTCCAGATCTTTCCACAGACGTCTTCCTTTCCCAAGCATACCTTGCTGGCTGCAGCCTCATTGTTGTGCTTAGTACTTTTCTCTACTTGTGTCCACCGAGGGTGGGGTTGTTAAACTAGGCTTGGGGGCTTTTTCTAAGGACGGAAAGAATCCTTGCTGGTTTCCATAGGCAGCCTCCTCATGGGCAGAGGTTCCACTCGTGTTTGACAATCTATAATACTTCCTTTCCACCCTCCCATCATTAGGGGAACTTTCCTTCACCCATTGCTTGTGGCTTCGAACCATTTGATACAGCTCACGGTGCAGGTCAGGCTATGCCTGCTGCCTTGTCCCATTTTTCAGAAGGGTAGGTTGATCCCTGTGTCTTTGAGGGCATGGAGGGCTGTATGGAGGGCCCTCTTCCTTCCAGTCATTATGAGCTAATCACTTTAAAGACGTTTGATGTGCTTTTTATTTGCTAACGGTTTCACTCTCAGCCGTGCACACAGCGCTGCTTCCTTTCCCAGTGAGAGACTCTTCAAGCCAATGCCTCAACTTTTGGATATGATCCTGGGGAATTTTAGATGGCCTGCCTGTCTTTCTGAAGTGACAAAAGTGTTCCAGGATATGCTTGCATGTTTTCTGGTTTATCCATTTGCCTATTAATTTTTTTTCTCTTTAAATAAGAAAGGGTGCTTGAAGCGAAAATCTAGGCATAAATCACAAGCATTGCTATTATGTCAACTAGTAGATACTTTGCTTTCTTAAAAGACAGTTATCAGAAGTCACTGCTGATATTCCAGAGCAGGAATGCAGAGCTTTGCTCAATATTGTCATTTCTTATCATGTTCATCTCCCTTCTCTACTACAAAAAAACAAAACAAAACAAAAAAAAAACCAGCCTTGCGTTCTAATGGCACCAGCACATCCACTGGTGTGTTTAGCCTTTATGGACACGCATGCTTCTAAGAACAGCCTAAGATTTTATTTTATATTTGATCTGATGGATAGATCCTCATAGATACTAAGCCAAATCACTGTATTTTAAAACCATTTGATGTGTTTCCCCCAATGTGCTACCTACACAGTAAGTTCATTTGTTTCAATATTGGTAAATTTGTTCGTTTGCCTACTGAGGCCAGGAGCAGAACCCAGGTCTATTCATGCTGAGCAAATGCTCAACTCTAGGCTAAATCCTAAGCATCCCCATCTGTTTCACGTCACTGGGACAAATTGTTCCTCGGTTTTCCACATCTGATGTTTTCTACCTTCTTGGCTGAGGCTATTCGTTTGTTTCCCAACCACCCTGACTCGAAATAATCACATAGAAACTATATTATTTGCAATACTGTTTGGCCAATAGCTTAAGCATATTGCTAGCTAGCTTGTATATTCTAAACTAACCCATCTCCATTAACCTGTGCATCACCACAAGATTGTGGCCTATCGGCAAAGTTTCAGCAGACTCCAGCAGAGGGGTCTGTCCCCAGTGGCAGCTACATGGCTTCTCTTTAACTCTTCCTACTCTTTCTACATATCTCTTCCAGCCTGGCTATATTCTGTTAAGCCACTGACCAAAAGCAGCTTCTTTATTCATTAACCAATAAAGGCAACAGATAGACAGAAGGAGTTCCCACACCATTTCCTCTTTTCTGTTTAAATAAAAAGAAAGGTTTAACATTAACATAGTAAAATTACATATAACCAAACAGGTATCAACCAAGAATAATAGTTACAATATTTATATCTACTTTATCTTTTATCATAACTAAGGAAAACTATAATTGCAACTATATATTCTTCAACTCCATAAAAGACTCCAGAAGGATATAATATTTCCTAAGTTAACAGGAAGGGCATTGTAAGCAACTTCCAAAACTCTAGAATTGACAGAGACATCTCACTGCCTGGACAATCACCCAAAGTTCTTCTGTAACATGGGGCATCCAATCTTCAGCCTACAGGCCCATAGTATCTGGCAGACTTTTCCATGAAGCAGAAAATCCGAAGATCTGTTCTGCCTTGTAATGGCAAAGTCCATCAGTTACTTTCTTCTGTGTCCTGTAGAATGTTTTATGAAGCAGGAACTCCAAAGGACCGTCTCACCTTTAGGGAACTTCAGCAGTCATTTTTGTGGGTCCTTCATGTCCAGTTCATACAGCATAACATCAAGCAGTCCAGGCAAGAGCAGTTTCTTGCCCAAATGACTAACAAACTCCATAAAGAGCCTCTTCAATGCCCATCTTCCTCTTGAAGTAGATTTGTGCTGCCAGGAGAAGATATGTCTCATTGTCATGAAAAGTCTAAGTTCTTAAAAACATTTTAAATGTCATATTCTGAAGGTCTCTGAAGATTTGAAGACTACCTATCTAACTGAAATATATCTTTATATCTAGAAAATCTAACTAACATGACTAGAAGCTTGACTGTTATAGATGATTATCTACTAACCTATATTTCTTAAGTATACATTACATTTTTAAATGAGCTGCACAAACACAATACCTTAATCAAGAGAAGAAATATATATAATGAAATTGAACTAAAATTTGTATCAATAGACCAAGATCCATACCAATGCAAATTATTAATCTCTATAGCATATCCCCCTTTAAATGTAAACAAACATTTATAAACAATCCTTTGGGGAATTTGGGCATAGTTCTCTCCAAATAGCTTTGTGCTTTTTGTTGGGCGAAGTATTTGGGGATTCATGGAGACCTTTTGAGGGGTCTTGGTCAATCAAACCACTTTAGTCTAGAAGGATTCCACAGATTCTCATCCTCTGTTGACATGAAAGAACAACCATGTTTCCAAAGCAACAAATCCTTAGACCCAAAGATTGAAGTCATAATACTTTTAAAATACATATGTTGGTTTAGCTTAGCAGCCCACGCAATGAAATGTCTCTCTGTACTTAGCTCATTCACAGTCAAGAAAAAAAATTCAAAGAAAACACAATAATATACATAATCCAGACTCTCTCTGTATATTCTATCTTTACATGGCTTATTTTTCTTACTCTATTACTTTTTCTACAAGTTTAATATTTATTTTATTATCTTTACTCCCTTAATCTATGACTGTCTGTATTAGTTTATATTTCACTTACTGTCTCTATACTTTTTTTCTTCTCTCCACCAAGCCTACATACATTTTTTAAACACACTGTGTCTCGTTTAGAGGTCTTTCATGTCTGAATCTGTCCTATTGTACATCTGAAATCCTTTTCTGTCCAGGAGCACTTCTTAAAATGCTAAGTAGTATTACTAGGACTAAGGCTGCTTTGCCTTTTGGCTCTACCCAGTGCAACATCGTAGAGGTTTGTTCAGTGCGAGCCATGTTCACAGACCCATTTTCAGGCATACAGCAGGTCTATGTTGCCATTAGGCAAATTGTAGCACTCTGCTCACAAACCCCATGTAAATGCTCCAGAGCCGAACCTACTGAAAGAGTCAGAGTTGTTTGTGCAACTAGCATGAATGAGGAAGCCTTCTTAAAGGAGCCATGCAGTTTTTGCTGCTACCGCTGAGTCAGGAAGCCTTCTCTTAAAAGAATTGTGCCTCTGCTTGCTTCTAACAAACAGAGCCCACCAGAGAAAATGTTGCTACCAAAAGCCATGCTTAACTCTGTTCTTTTGTGTCTAGAATTCCTTTTTAAGATTTCTCAGGTTTTATGTGGATTTAGCTGGCACATGTTGGCATGTCAATTTATAAAAATATAATTTAGTGTATAATCCCATAAAGTATTTTCATGGCTCCAAACTAAAGGTACCCAAGAAAGGGAAGCTTCTGAGATGTCTAACTTCCATCCCTCTCCCCACACCCTGTCCCATTCCTTCCCCACTGGTAACTATTTCTGGTTGTTGTCTATTTATGACTTCCTTTTAGAACAATGATGACAAAAGTGGTATTCATTCACAGCCTCCTCCTTGAATTGATAGTAAACCACATTTCTCTCTCTTGTACTCAGGATTAGAAGCTACAAAGACAGAGAAGAGGTCTTTATCTCTCTCTTTATAGTTTGTGTAGTACTCCAAGGCAACGAGGCATGCAGCTTCTTGATAATTCCTCAGCACGAACTCCTAAGGTTGCTGTCACCCTAACTAGGACATAGAAAGAGAAGTCTTATTATGACAAAATAATGTCATGATCTGACTTCCCTAGCCATGATTTAATGCCAGTGTAAACTCATTCTCTGTCTCATTAGATACTTAAAGGGGTCTGGAGGACCAAGTGGAGAAGAAATCAAAGCAGGTGCCTAGGTTGGTCAGTGGTTGGTGGCCTGAGAAGAAATGCCTTAAACCTCTGAAGTCAAAACCTACAATGCTGGTAGCTTGGCTAAAAAGAGCCCTGGGAGCTTCCCAAGGGCTCTGCAAAGACTATAGAGGTGAGAAGTGGAAAGATCAGGGCAAAGTGCTCTAAGCAGAGAACCTACTGGGCACAAAGGATCCGAGGCAGGAGAGAGGTTAAAAACAATCCTGTCGCCATAGAAATGGGGGACAGGCAGTCAGACAGTGACTTTTCTCTTCCTATAGTTGTTCTGCAGAACAGAGCCTGTGGGGACAGCCAGTACTCACCTATGCTTTGCGGTCCATTCCTCATGTGCAGGCAGCCTTGGATGCTATAAAATCAGTTTTGTACCAGCTGCATGGAAGCAAGGTCTAATGATAGTTTTTTTTTTAAATCCACAATATCCCAAGCATGATGCTACCCAACTTACAATGACCTTGTGGTCCAACAAGCACACGGTAAGCCGAAACTTCATCAGCTGCAAACAACAAGCTTCAATGTGCACAGTCATGTGGGGTGCTCCTTTCATGGCTGGCTGAGAAGTACAGCTTCTTGTCCCTGCCCAGCACCTCCAGAATAGTGAGACCAGATGCTACTAACCTGGAAGAGATCAGCATTCATACCACCAGATACATGCCTTGTTATCACAGACATAAACTGGAAAATTCCAAGCAGGGTCATTGTACATTGTAGATCATCTATACGAGCATCACAAAGTGATCAACACAGGACACGACTGAAGTGTTTATGTGTCACGGGGATCTCTCTCTCTCTCTCTCTCTCTCTCTCTCTCTCTCTCTCTCTCTCTCACACACACACACACACACACACACACACACACACACACACACTTCACAAACTTTCATTGTGAAGTCCTTACCAAGGAACCCTGGAGGTTAAGCCCCAGCTGTGTCCAGGCAGGAAGAGCAGCAGCCCGGAGGAAGAGTCCTTAGCCACATGGCTCTACTGTTTTCAGACTGTGAGATACTAATGGAGCACTCATTCTGAGTTTAGCAAGCAGTCAGCGTCCCTCTACATCCACATAGATCCATGTCCTGAAAGACTATTAGAGTCTGAATCTGCAATGTGCCACATGGGCTCATGTTTTAAGCATTCTAGCCCAGCTGTTTGGTGTGTTTGACCCTGCCCCCAGTCCTGTGCTGGGACCTCATACATGCTAGGTACTGCCTTTCTTTATCTTTTTATTTTAATTTTGAGACAGCAGCTCACTAAGTTGCCTAAGCTAGCTTTGAACTCACTCTGTAACCCAGGCAGGCCTTAAACTTGCGAACCTATTGCCTAGGCTTTACAGGCTTGCACCAACAAGCCCAGGTGTGGCACAACTCAAAAGGCCTTTAGGAGGTGTGACCCAGCTATACTTCACTATGGACAAGGTGAGTGTCCCTTTTTCTTATCTCCTCCTCCTGAAGCTCTGGGATTGTGAACTCACTCGTGTAAAGACATTGAATGGTACAAGGCACAATGCAAGTGTTCTGTGTGGGCTGGCTAGCTTTTCATTTTACTACCAAGCCAGGAAGATGCCCCAGGCTCCTTAAGACATTGACAGAAATGATTCCCAAGGAAAGCTTGGTGCTAGCAAAGAAATGTCTCCTATGTCCAGGTCACAGGAGTAGAAGAATTGGGTGAGTTACCTCCTGATCTTTGCAGGGGTGTGAGCTTCAAATAACCAGAGCCAGAAACCAGTTACAGGAGCCACCCTGCACTGCCCTCATTCCCTGCTTTTGAACATGTCTAGTTATACAGGTATAGCGCAGGTTAAAACTGATGTCAAGTGAAGCTAGCGACCATCACATGCATCAAGGCCACAGCTCGGCCATTTTTGCTCCTGCCGTTAAGCAGGCACGCTGTCCTGCTATGCTCCAGAGGCCTGCCGCGGGCCGTCCTTGCAGGGACGGGACATGGTAGCACACTGCCTGAGGACAGCTTTATTTATGTTCCCTCCGAATGGACAAGCAGGCCTTGTTTTTCTAGACCATTCAGAGCACGGTGGCTCACATAGCACCCATGAGTCTACATTTAGAATGGTGTCTTCATCTACATTCTTTCCATGCAGCTCATGGCTCCTGGGCTGGAAGACAGTGGTCACTTCTTCTTGGCCAGGAACCATGCAGGCTCTGGGCTACTGAGACCCTGTGTTCTTGATCCAAAGCCTAACTGCTGTCTTTGCCAGGGGTGGTCTGTGTCAGTGTGCCCACAGTGACGAAAGCAGATGTGGGATCCAGGGCTTGCCAAAGGTGGAACTTTCCTGGGGGCAACTGAGTTCTGGAGTGGAGCACGGTGGTCTGGTTAGCTTGCTAGGAGGTTCCTGCTAGGCAGATTCTCTATGGTTCTCTCCCAACACGGCTGACAAAGCTGCCCGTCACTCCCTGGACTGCCAAAAATGCCCCTAGTCTCTTGTCAGTCAGTCACTCCAAGCAAACAGTATCAACTCTTGCCTGGGAGTACAGATCACCGTTTCCATGATCCCAAACCAGACATGAGGTCATGCTTGCCACCTGTGAGGCATTAAGAGTAAGCTGGGAAGAGCAACACGGAGGACGACAGCGAAGAGAGCTGGGAAATCAGAAGCCCCACTGAACGGTTCAGTTCTTGTTACTCACCCAAAACAAATTCCACGTAGAATGAGGCCTCACAGTGCAACTGCCTAAAGCTGGGATAAAGTGACTCTGGCCACACAGATGACTCGGAACTGACTGGATTTGTTTGCATGTGTAATAGGAGAAAACAATCACTAAAATATCAAATCTATGATTTCTTGGGTATTGTTTAAGAGAAAGCTCTATTTTTAAAAAAAAAAAGTAAGTTGGCTTAAGTTTTATTTAAAGAAAACTAATAAGTGATAATTTAGATGGTTGAGGCTGTCACAAAAAAAAATCATGTAACAATAATAAATAAGTGGCTAACATTTGGGAAACTTGACAGTGCAATTATATATGCATCATTGCTCCTCTGACAGAGCAATGGGTACTCTTTCCAGTTTAGGAAAAGGAAAACAGAGGTTTAGCAAGGAGGAGTGATTTGGCTGGTGTCAGAGAGCTAGGAATTAATGGAGTCAGGGCTTCCCGGGTCTGTGCAATGCTTTCACTCCCGTTTCAAGTTGTTGTCTTGGGTGGGATGGATAACATTGAAAGTTTCCTTTTGAGTCTTCTTCAAACCATCTCTAAATGCTGGACCAGGAAAAGTACAGCCTTGTCCACCTCCAGAGCCTGATATTCACAGACTAAGGTTCAAGGCTGGGACAGAGGTGACTGCCCTTGAGGTGCCCACAGAGTCAGGACAGGCAGTCCACAAATAGATCCACAAATAGGTATAGTGCTCTACGGCTCCCCCAGGGCATTGAGCTCTGCATGAACCAGATATCTGGCTGGACAGGACAACTTGAATCCTTCAGGCCACAGATCAAGGGAGCGTAAAAGGGGGCTTTAGGCAAAAGAGAAGAAATTCTTGTATTGAATCTTGGCAGTAATTGAGCTTACACAGGACTTGCTTGGGGAGGACAAGGAGGGCAAGAGACTAGCATGGCATAGGCTGAAAGGAAGTAGGTAGTCGAGGGCCATTTAGAGGTAGAGCAGAAGACCCCAGGCCAATCTAGGATACAGTCCATAGAGAAGGCAGGTGTGACCTCATCTCGGGACTTTGAAGTGGGGGAGGGGTCCTTCCCAGAGAAGGAAAGGGGAGACCTGGGCTGACAGGAAAGATTTGTCATTGGTACTCAGGTCTTGCAAACACCAGGGCCAAGCTGTCAAGTGAACACTTACCTTCTTCTTCCCTGGTTAGTTCACATCCTTCCGCACCTCTCCCCTTGAAACCCAGCCCAGCCTTCCCCCAGCCTGCGGCGGGCCAGATTCTTTTGCTCCAAAAGCATGGCAGAGTACAGCTCCTTACTCGAGGAATGCAGGCCATGGTTGTCCAGAGCCGATGATGAAACAGGCTATTTCTGCTCTAGGACATCAGCAGGCCTCCCTTGCTGACTCCAAGGCACACGCTATCATGTTCTTAACGTTTCTTGAGACAAGCGTTTTCCTTCCCACTTGGAGATACTTTTATTCGAATCTAGGTTCTGGGGTAGCTCTAGAAACCATTCTAAACTGAAGCTGGAATCGGCAAACAATTTTCACTCCCCAAGTTATCTATTACTCGTGGCTGATCTGGATGTAAAAATAGCCCCTGAGGCTGTTTGTTTAATCTGACTGTTACTTGACACCACGCGGGTGTTGCAGAGCAGACTGTTTGCCTCTTCCCCACCAAGAACACCATTTGGTTTCCCCAGGCCAGTCTCTGTTTGGGTAAGCTTCTGGGCTTTCCGTATCTAGCAGCTTCTGGCCACTGATTTTGCTCAAGTGGGTAACTTGGTGAGACGCAGGCAGACTGAGCGTTGAATCCTCTTTCCTCTCCTCTCTGAGCAGCGTGACTAAGGGGGAAGAAGTTTGGGCAACTGAGCAGCGCCGGGTACCCTCCAGATCCTGGGAAGGCCTGTGGAACAAGCAGCTGGGACGCACGTGGAGAACAGAAGGTACAGTCTGCACACTCGCCTGCTCCTTGGCACGGTCAAGGGAGTCTTAAGCGGATAGTGGAAGGGGTGTCTGCTTGGGGAGGGCTGCAAGTGTTGAGATGTGTAGGATGGCGTTTGCAGAAGAGCACACTGAGTGCTCAGGCTCTTGGGGGCTGAGTGTGCTTTGTGGACCATGAACAGAAGATTTAGGGCATATGTGTGTGACTTTGTCCTCCCACGTCTCTGTCAGGGTACTCAGCTCCTCCACGGCAGAGCGCGCACGTGCTCGCCGGTCTGTCTGATCTTTGCGCTGCCAAACGGGACCACCGGGGTCCCAGGTTTTACAGCAGAGTTGAAGGAGATGACTCCTTTGTCACTCCCAGCTATAACAGAGAGAGAGAGACACTGGCTTATGGGGACACTTTCTGGCACTCTGAGTGATAGGCTTTGAAAGCACCTCAGCAGACTGCCCGTCCTCATGCACCCCAGGGAGCCCAACCAGATTCCCTAAGAGTCAGGTTTGCCCAATGGAAAGCCATCCCTTTTCTTTTCTTTCTTTTTGCTTTCATTTTTTCTTTCTCTTTCTTTTTCTCTTTCTTTTTTGATGGAGAAGAATTAGTGAGTGATGAGAACACTTTTGACTATAAATATATGAAAATGTAATAGAATTAAGAAATATTACTCAGTACTTTAAACTGCCTCAGTAAACCTAGGAATCAGCTGTGCATGTTCAGCATTGGGAAACAGTGCTGACTGAATGCCCTGTGACTGGGAGCCTGGATTTGTAAATAAAGCTCCGCTGGCACACAGCCCAGTGCCTTCATTTGCATACAGCAAGGCTGCTTTTACACACCTGCCCAGACTGTGCAGCGTGAAAACGTGAAATCAACCGTGTGATCTTTTACAGAAAAAGGTTGCTGACTTGCCCGTGGGGCAAGTACTCCTGGAGTCAAGTAGAATATTAACCCACATACACCCACAACAGCAATGCAGCTCATGCAAGCGAGTCTAAATTCAGTGGGTCACCCCAAAACAAAACAAACAAAAAGACATGCAGGTAGGAAGTTCGAAGCATGAGGTCGGAGGAAGGAGTCAGCTGGGATGGGAGAGGAACAAGAGAGGACAAAGGGGGTAGAAGTAATCGAAATACACTATACCTTGTCAATGGATAAAAAAACTAAAAACAAATTTAGGAAGAATAAAGGAAAGTTTGAGAACAGGACAGTCAGGGCCAGCAAGTGGCGGGTCATGAAATCTCCTCCCCTAGGCCTGTTTGTCAGGGTAACACCGGAAGTGTTCGATTTTGCCCTGTAGGGCTGAGGGTTACCTTAGCCTCAGAGTCACCACGAGTTGTGTGGAGCAGCCGCGTGGCCAGCTGACCAGAGAGGACTGTGCTTATTGGGAATTTATAAATAGCCATCTTCGGGTGACTCAAGTCCAACCTGTGTCTGCCCCTGCGTCTTTGGGCTGGGAGCAAGGGTTGCCTGCTTTTTGGTGACCAGAAGCTGGTAGGAATGGGAGCAAATGCTCACACTAAAGAGGAAGGGGCGTGGGGTGATGGGAAGCTAGCTCATTGAGGCAGAGGGAACTGTGAGAAGGTGACAGGAAAGGCAAGAGGCAGCCTTGTGGCCTCAGAGGAAGAGTCCATCTCTGGCTGACTGCCTTTTCTCAGCAAGTATCTTTGCTTCCTGCCTCTCTGCTCTTGTCCCTGACTAACAGGGGGAAACCCCGTGTTCTAAAATAGCTTACTCCTCCAGTCATAGGCAGTCTCAGTAACTGAGCCCTGCCCGTGAAGCCAAGGCTAGGCTGCCTCGCTTGCTGCTTCTTGGGGTTTTAGTCTGTGTGTGCAGGGTTACTGGTGAGGAGTGGGGGGCTTTAAGGGAATGTCCTGGGGGAAGGTGCACAGGGCTGGCATGCCCTAGTAAGATCCAAGCCGGCTATAATGTGTAAGCCTTGTTTCTATTGGTGGATTTAACCCCATTTCACCAAATCTAGCCAATCCATAGACTCGTGATTTCATGGGTTTTCATTTGTTTGTGATTCCTGCTTTTTTGTTTTTAAACATAGACTGCCCTTGAACTCTCAATCCTCTGTCTCTATCTCCAAAGTGCCAAGTTCTAAGGGTATTGGAATCTACCACCATACCCTGCCCATCTTTGGTTTAGTTAGGTAAGAAAGCTCCAAGTGTCTCTGGGCCTCTGCTTGGTTCCCAGGGGCTTGCATGACATGAGCTGGTATGAGTAGCTGGAGGGGAAACCAAAAGATCAATGGAGGCCAGAGATCAGGACCCAACGGGGAACCTGTGGAGTGCGCACCAGTACTGAGGCACATCACACAATGTAAACCACAGGGTCAGTGTGGAGTGTAGTTGTATGTGGTATAGTCGTGTGGTATGAGCATACATGGCCTTCTGGAGTCGGGGGGAAAGTGGAGCACGGTCTTGGCTTGAGGAGCAGCCTCAAGTGGCAGATGGAGCTGAGGTGAGCCAAAACACATTCTGATCTGGGCCTGTGTAAGTTGACCTTAGAGGAATCTGACAGCGAAAGAGTTTGAAGAACCCAACAAGTATCAGTGTGGCTTCTCTAAGGACTTGAGAGATAGTGTTCTCAGTCAGCTCTCCAGGGTCCAGCTCAGACAGGATGTGGACCCAGGAAGAGCTCCCAAAAGAGTTCACAGTTCTCACACTAAGCTCAGCACTCGGGAGGCAGAGGCAGGCAGATCTCTGTAAGTTCGAGACCAGCCTGGTCTACAAGAGCTAGTTCAGGACAGGCTCCAAAGCTACAGAGAAACCCTGTCTTGAAAAACCAAAAAGCAAGTTAAAAAAAAAAAAAAAGAAAGAAACTCCTAAGTTTAAAGATAAGAATTAAAATCATTGACCAGTCATAGGCAGTCTACGTAGTCCACGAGGTCATAACTGGGAAATCTCCATGAGAAAGCAGATCCTCCTTTGGCTGGCACCAGGCTTTAGTTCTTTCCTTCTACTCGCATGAGCTTTCTGGGGAAATTTCAACTCCCTAGAGACCATTGTTTCACTATCCTGATTGCCAAAGAAAGGGCAGAGGCGCCTTTCTCTTTCGAACAGCTTCATTATTACAGCACCAACAGCTAACGCCTGTCCCCAGTCTGGCCTTGTCTGACTCTCACAGGATGGAGAACCCAAGTGCTCCAGAATTCAAAGACACAGGGCTACACCCTGTCCTCAGCTCCCACTGAGCAGCCTTCAAACAGTGGCTAACTACATGTTCCCAACAGATACGGCCTTAGCATGTCTGGATCTATGGTTGAGGTCACCCAGCACGATGAGTCCTAGGATCTCCTTCATAGATGCAAACAAGATGAGGCTTGGAGAGGTTAAATAACTTGGCCAAGACTGTACAGCTATTGAAGCAATGACGCAATCAGACCAGAGAAAGCTGATGGAGGAGGTCCCCAAGACCAGGGAAGCCTTGGGAGCCATGGTTGGCCCCAGGTCAGTGGCGGAGTTCTCAACCATTCTGGGTCCCTGTATTTTGGGGAAAAGCACAGCCCTCCCAGTGACTCTAATGACTGAGAGTAAGCCTAGATTAACCAAGTTTCCTGATAGTGATGACCATGCCATCTCTGCTTCACAGACCCAAGAACTACTTCATTTTCACAGTAACCACATGAGGCAGGCATGTTCCATGCATCATGTATGAAGAAACTAAGGCACAGAGAAGGGGTTGTTGTTTGTTTGTTTTGTCATTTGTTGAGGGCCACACACAGCTAGTTCAGCCAGGATCCAAGTCCAAGGGCATCTGGATTCCATCCATGTTCTTCCCATTGGGTTATTCTGGCCCTGTGTGGGGATTAGAAGTGTTGGGAGCGACACTGAGTGAGCACCTACTATGTGTTTTATGGGTGTGAGCTCCTCTGACACACTTGGCATTCCATTGGTGAATGCGATTTCTACCACTGGATAGGGAATTTCTTCCTGGCACTGTGCTCCAAGACCCCATGGTCCCTGCCATAGTCCACTCAG
>PVIU01019320.1:0-36661 GCA_004026605.1 Ondatra zibethicus
GGTCCCCTCCCACTACCCCCCACCCCTCCTCCCTCCCCCTTCTTCCTTGAAAGAGGGCATGGTGCCCTGCCCTGTTGGAAGTCCAAGGCCCACCCCCATCCCTCCTGGCCTAGGAAGGAGTGCATTCAAAAAGACTCGGTTCTCAAAAAGTTAATACATGCAGAAGAGATAGGTCCTGGTGTCATTGTTTGTGGGTTCATCTGGACCCTGTCCCGGCTGCACCTGAGCTCGGCCCACCCGGGCTGAGGCCTTGGGGGAAGGGCGAGTCCCCTGCTAGGGGGCCTCCTTTGTCCCACGGAGCCGAACAGAGAGGAGCGGGCAACCTTTCCCCCTTCTTAACCCTTTCTTCCTCCATTGCTTTCTTTCCATTCCTCCCTTTCTGTTCTCCCTTCTCTCAACTACTGTGAACTAAATTGAATGTAGTCACTGCATTATTATGGAGCTAGAGAGCTGGCTGAATTGATGTGTGTAGTTATCTGGTTGCTAAAAAGAAATAATATATAACACCAAGTGCACCCGTCACAATTCTTACTGGGGCAGGTCCTCTCAGATGTTGGAATGCTCTTGAAGGAACCACCTTCTATTGTCAATACTGTCGTCCTTGGAGACATTCTTTCTCTGAATATAATAGAATTTCAAGGCTTTCTGATTTAATCTTCCATGCTTCACATCCAGATGCTGTTCTATTCTAGGTGAAAGATTTCTATTTCTTCATTATTAAAGGAGGAATTGTATCTTCCTAGCTATAATTAGTTATTTCAGCCTTCACATCAAAAGGGTGGTAATTTTCTGAACCAGAGCTTTGCAGAGTATCAAGAAAATAATTTTGAATGTCTTTTTCTAAGCATGAAAATTGTGAGGCTGTAGGTTCAAACTATTCAGCTGAAAAAGTGTCCAAGCCGGAGACAAAGTCATATGCTCTGTATTTTGTTCCTTGTGGTACTTACTCTACATATGTACTATGTTTTTTCACCCAAAGGCTTCGTGAGTTGTTAAGATACAATGTAAAGCGAAAAATTAAAAGAATATGACATGTGAGGAAATGACCCAGGTGTTGTATCCTCTATTTGCTTGTAATCCTAAAGAAGCCATGGCTGAGCCTTCTGTATTTTATACACTGATCAACTTTTACAGCAATCTTCTATTACTCAGTGCCTTTGAAGAACCTATGGATCCCTGCCTGCCTGTGTTTTAATCTTTCCAAAATATTTCTTCTCTGGATTTCTCTGTTGAAATTTCATTACACTGCTAAATAGAACCAAGCACCACTGAAGTTTCCGCAGAGGAAATCTATAGAATTACGGTGTTTGCAAACACGTAGCAGTCAATTTGGTTATTGCTGACTAAGCTTTGTTTTGCTGACTGGTGCTTTTAAGGATCCAGCTACTGGTGGCAGGCAGTCCTCTTTCAGAAGCTCTCCAAACCTTCTTGGAAACTTTTACCTTTGGCAGGGTCTTGAACTCTAGAATAATCATATAAACCCTTAAGTTGGAAGAATGTGGCTATAAGGTAGAGTTGCTTGAATATATTTTAGATGACTTTAGATGACAGGACACCTGATAGCAGTTAGTAAGCCTGGAGTACAGGTTAACTATTCTATTTCTTGCATTCCTGACTTTCTTCTCGTAGATCCTCAAACAAAAATTGTATCCTTTTCTCTTAATGTAAATAACCATGTGCTGCCTTTGCTGTGGAATGTCACTTAGGCAGTGTCTTAAACATTTACACATGGTGGCATGTGCTGGAGAGATGCTCAGCAGCTATGAATACTTCATGCTCTGGCAGAGGACCTCGGTGCAGTGCCAATACCCACATGGTGGCTCAAAACACATATAACAGCAGTTTCTAGGGATCCGTTCCCTTTTTCTGACCTCGGTAGACAACAGCCCCAGTCAAGATGCACATACAATATACAAAGGGAAAACACTCAGACACATAAAATGAAATAAACACATCTTTAAAAGCCAAGACCTTTGTGTATAGCACCTTCAGTCACCTTAGTGGTATTTGTCTTCACAAACCAACAACTTTTTTTTAATTGCATATTTTCAGAAACTGCTTTTTTAACTTTTGAACTTTTATGAAAACTTCATTGAAGAAGTTTAGACCAGTGAATGAAGCTTTCAGCGATTTAAAAGTTATAAACAGAACAGTAAAGCATCGAAGGCAGTGAAGAAAGGAAGTTGAGATATTACAAAGCACGTGGCCGCCATAGGTGCCCTTTAAGACTGTTCACTGGGAGTCTTCCTACCATTCCTGAAGTGATGGCGCATTGGAACAGCATCTCTAACCTTCGAAGCTCATGTGATCAATCACCTAATCATTGCCAGTTTTCTCAAAAACATTCTTTATGAAATTCAACTTTTATTTTCATAGAGTAATATACCTCCTTAATCTTTTTGGGTGTTTCTAAGTCCCCTCCCTACAACCAGGAAAATACAAGTCGTGGTAGATAAAACTAACATTAGTTATTATCAAATGTCATGAAATTAGTTAGGAACCTTGGGGAAAGAAAAGAGATTAGGAGTAAGACAGGCAGAGAAATCAACTGTGCCCATAATACTCATTGCAACTCTACTCTAGTTACTTCATTTGTTTCTAGGCATTTTATAATCATTAAAGTGAACAGGCAGCAAAGTTTCAAAAACTCACAAGCAATAGAAGTATCAGACTTTGATACTTCTAGCAGTGGTTCCGCATAACTTTAATCTCAGCACTCAGGAGGCAGATGCAGGAAGATCTCTGTGAGTTCTAGGCCAGCCTCATCTACAGAGTGAGTACAAGGACCTGATACTTTAGATGCTTTGGTTAATGCACAGAGAGAAAGTAAAACAGTGGTTTCTGAATTATTTTAAGGATCAAGGAAATTTAACCATGTTTATTGTTTATTTATATTCTAGGCTCTCTGTAAAACATAAAATTATGGATTATAGTAGTTAACGTCCTATTAAAATATTAGTATATTAGTAGCTGAATTTTAAAATTAGTTTGGTAAATGTTACTAATGATTTTATTAAATAAATTTCATAGAGATATTAATTATCACATTTGAAGAAACTGTTAATCAAAACAAACTTTGTGTGTTATATACCCTCATAAGAAATACTTTCCCCACTGATTAAATGCATGCTGGCTACTGTTAAAATTTCAGTGCAGAGCTGGGCTTCCTGTGCAGGTGGTTATAGCTTCTTTGGGGATTTCTACAAGTGACATATTAGCATTCTTGAATATGCATGAAATCCAAGGGACTACTGTTAGTACATAAATAATATTCAATATTAAGATTTGTGACATATGAACTTATTACCAATCAATGTTTTACACTCTCATCTTTGTACAAATTGTAGATTGGTGCTGCTACTCTCACATGACCCTGAAGATGGTTTTCTGTATGGAAATTAAAAATTCAATTCAAAAATCAAAACAAGGAGTACTGGGACTTAAGAAGATTTGGTTGTTCTGAACTTTTGATCAAAGTCAAACGTATTCGTAGGATTGTTTAGCCAATGCTCTGCTTAAGATTGGAAAAAGATTTCTATATATGATATGAAAGGCTTCGTTTTGTTCCAGGAAATATTTAAAAAACAGATCTTATTTTGCCCTGCTCCACTAAGCTTGTCTGCCCTCATCATTACATAAAAGAGATTAAACTTACACAGAGATAAAGGTGTATTCTGTATATGATTTTTTAAAAATATTTTTTGTTTTTATTTTGTCCTGAATAAGTTTGGAATGATTAGAACAAAGTGATGCTTTGATTTTCCTTAGAAAATTATAAGACAGAATTTTTAGTTGTTTTTAACAGTGTGGAAAACATCCATGGAGTTTTGGGCGCACTGATGTACCTTCCCCTCTGTTTAGCTACTGGCTCCTTATAACAGGAATAAACAATGGTGGATCACAGTGCCTTCATATATTGGTTAAGAACTACAACAAGGAAGATTTATTTCTTCTCTTCTTTAAAAATGTAGTACTGTGGCAAGACCAGTGAGTGTTTATTCTAAGATTTAAGGAATGAGATGGGAAATTAATGGGCAGCGGTAAATGACTCAATAAAACAGATAAAGAACGAATGACCTGTGATAGAGACCTGAGAACGTTTTGTATTTTTTTTTAATTCATGAGAAATCCTTAAAGGCCCTTGAGGGAAAATAGTTAGACAAAGAATGGAGCATTCATTTAATTTCCACAATGAAACTACTCCCATGTCATAGACATCTGTAGAACTGGTAGAGAAAGGTGCTCGGGCATGCCTATGTGGTCAGATACGTTTTGTTTCTCAGCGTGCTTTATACAGGTGGAATTGTCTCCCCAGAAAGCTTGCCTCAGCAACCTGAGTGGAGCATATCAGTGTGTAGAAATTGGAATTACTCTTCAGAACTAAAGCAAGTTTTAATAGATGCGGCACAAGCTTTTGGAACTAGACACCATGAAGATTCTCTGGGCTGTTTCATTAACAAGCTGCATCTCTGCAGCCTGCGTTTCTCCAAGTATTTATTGAATAGATAATAGGAAATAACTACTTTCTTTGTGAAGTCGTAAATAATATGGCAGGAGGATATTAAACCCACTGAGATGTGACAGAAGAGCTAAAACTTGTGGGTTTTTGAATTTTATGATGCAAGCTCTTCCCCCCCTACCCTGAGTCTATGTAAAATAAACAGATATCTTTGAGTTGTTTATGTGATCAATTATCAACTTAACACCACCGCTGCTAAATGAGGTTCTCTTAAACACAGAAGTTGTTTGAGTACTTTTATCCTGCAATAAGAATTGCTGAAGGGCTTTACTGAATAGAGAGAGGGAAAAAAATCTTAGCCTTACCCACAGTCCACCTTCAAATGATGCAAAACCTTTTATGAATATAAAAGTTTTATGCCTGTGCTTCTCATAATCACGGTGTGGTTCCCATAAAGGTGATGGGAGGTCACTGCCTCTTCTGGTCCAACATAGTTTTATCTTGTTTACTGAAATAGTTCCAAGCAGTACCATGCAGAGATGACACATTACCATTCTCACAGTTATCAGCATGAGCACTCCTCTGGTTTGTCTATGGAGGGCTTGCATGATTTTGCAATTAGTTTTCAACAGTAAGTGAAGAAAATCTCAAGTAGAGATACACTTACTGAATTAAGCTTTTAAGGAACATTAGACATTGTGTGTGATTCCCATCATCACAATTATCTTTAGTTATGTTGCTCTTAGACTTTGTTTTCAGTTGTTATTTATTAGAGATCAATGTCCTTGATATGGTCATTGTTTTCTCATCAAAGAGCCAGGTTTGGATTGTGTAGAGAACTGTGGAATAGGGGGAAATGACTTCAGAAGCAGGCGTATCTAGAAATGACTCGGCTCGTGGCTCACTTTGAACTGTGCAAATGGCAAGTTATTTAACTTCTCTGAAATTCAGCTTCGTGACCAGAATTAAGCATCAGGCTTTCTCTGTTTATCAAATTAACTTGAATACATTTTCCTCTGTCCCTTTCTTGTTAAATATAAAGCCCATGCATTTTCAAAATGTGTAAACCTACTTGGAAAAGAAAAATAGGATAAAGGCGAGGCCAGCAATTGTTTATAAGAAGATTTAAGGAATGAGATGAAAAGCATACGAGTAGGAAGTGACCCAGTAGAACAGATAAGGTAAGAACTAACAACTTGTGATAGGGAGCTGAGCACATTTTTTTTTTTCTTTTGGATTCAGGAGAAGAAAATGTTTTAAAGGTCTTTGAGGGGAATAGTTAGACTTTATGATCACCATTTCACCCTGTGCATGTGAGCCTGTATCCTTATCAGACCATGATAAAAGTATTTACTCTTCAAGGACATCCAAACAGAAAATGTTTGGAAAAAGATAACTGAGAGATGAGGTGCTGTTAAAGAACACGCTTTTATAAAAAAAAAAAAAAAAAAAAAACAGCTCTTTACTTCATGTATCACCGGGTCCATATCTTTAAATACATATATAGGAGAATTTTTCTAGTAAATATGGCAAATATAAGGCATTTTTCTGACATAGTTCATTATCTCTCAAGTCTGTGTGATATATGTCATAAATGTTAGCTTGAAGAATATCCAGTGCATTTGGAGTTTTGCCATTTGTGGACCACCTTCTGACTCACGTAACTCATCTAATACAATCCCTAATCTTTTTTATTTTATAAATTAAAACTGTACTATTCTAACACTGTAGATAATGGAGATAAAACTGTTTATTTTGACAAATAATCCTGATCCTCACTATAAAGTTATAGGGAATTCATTCTTCATACTCTCCACTTCCTCCTGTTAATTTACCTGTTCAAAACTTTCTTTTCTGCTCTAGGCTCTTTAGAAAGCTGTGCACTACCTCATTATCACGACACTGAGGACACTACCACTGTGTTTACTTAGAAGGGCTAGAGAGGAGAAGAGGACAAAGAGAAGAAAAGGAGAGGAAGAGGGGAGAGAGGGAGAGTAATAATATGCATTAATTTTATAGTGAACAAATACTTTAAAATATATACATGAAGAATAAATGAGGGACTTGGGATATGGTTTAGATGTAAAGATTTGATAGATTGGTTTTAATTTTCAAAGCATGCACACATTCTTACTCCTTTATTTAGGTATTTGATAAATAGTGCAATGACACATGCCAGATCATATCATTAAGGTTGTGCTCTTTGTTAATTTTTACTTATTATATTTATACTTTCTGGTCCAAGAGTTACCTTTCTGTAAAAGCATGCATTTCAAAAAAAAATTTTTTAAATATTTATTTACTTGTTGTGTATACAGTGTTCTGCCTCCATGTATGCCTGCAGGCCAGAAGAGGGCACCAGATTTCATTGCAGATGGTTGTGAGCCACCATGTGGTTGCTGGGAATTGAACTCAGGTCCTCTGGAAGAGCAACCACTGCTCTTAACCACTGAGCCATCTCTCCAGCCCCTCAAAATTTTTTTTGAAAAGCATTGTATATAGCAATTTAGGTGGCCTTTGTCAAAGTAAAAAAAAAAAAAGCTGGGGGGGGAGAATAGTACAATACTTCCAACACATGTTTGCATTTTCTCCTCCAATTATATTAATAATTTCAAATAATTATATAGGCAATTGATGTAAAATAGGTTGTTGCATAAATAGCATTAATTTGAGCAAGAGTTGAGAATGAGCCCAAAGTTTCTAAACTATGTACTTTTAGGAACAACAATGACAAATATTTATTGAGGAAGCTGCAATAATATAGTAAACATTATGGATGAACTGTATCCTTATATTCATAGAACATATGCAACAGGTAACTTTCAACAAATATTTTTCAGATGATGATATTAGCACAGAATTGTAAATACTTGCTTGAGTTACGCCTTCAGAAAGCAGCTGTGTATGTGTTTGGAAAGGATATTTGATTTGATATGGCTTCTCAAAAATTTATCTGCATGAATGTGGCAACCACAATCAATATGTCTTACCCCATATACTTACTAATTGTAACTCACTAATCGTCAGGGTGGTACTCAGTGCCATGTTAGTTCTGTAGCACCTCTAGCTTAGCTTTAAATGGGTGAGTTTAAAAAGAAATTACCAATGGGATAAAAGAAAACAAAGTTTCAAACACACAGATATTAATAGTATAAGGAAGAAGAACCACATGATAATGGAGTGGTATGTGATGATGGAGAAATGATTAGGTGGTTTAGTGTCTATTACGTAGATATCAGAAAGGGCACTCATTTTCAAGGGCTGATGCAATCATTCCTGCTATTTCTGATCTGGAAGCATGGTTGTTACTGAAACTCTGAGGGTTTTTCTACTGGAGAAATAAGAATAAATGGATTTAATTAGTGCACTTGGTTGATATATTTGAACATTATTGTAGTTGGAATGTTAGTGACCCCATAGACTTATAGGGAGTGGCGCTCTTAGGGGGTATGACTTTGTTGTATTAGGTATGGCCTTGTTGGAGAAAGTGTGTCACTGTGGGGACAGGCTTTGAAGACTCCTATGCTCAAGATGCACCCATTGTCTCAGACCATTTCCTGTTGTCTCCTGGGCTAAGATGTACTCCTTTCCCACTCTCAGATACTTCTTAAACACCACGTCTTCCTGCATGCTGTCATGTCTTACCATGATGATAATGGACCAAACCTCTGAAACTTTAAGCCATCCAATTAAATGTCTTCCTTAAAAACATTGCTGTGGTCACGGTGTCTCTTCACCGTAATAGAAACCCTAACTAAGACAAACATTTTTGGCTTTACACAAAAATGTGTGGTTCTCTCTTTATGTCTCTCTTTCTCTGTCTGTCTGTCTGTCTGTAAGCATGTTTGTGCGTAAGTGTGTGTGCACATGCCTATGTACAGGTGTGGGTGCCACAGTGTGCTGTGTAGAGGTCAGAAGAAGGCCTTGAGTATAAGTTCTAGCCTTTCACCTTGTTTGAGACAGGGTCTGCTTTTGTTGTTCACTGCTCTGTGTGCTGGACCAAATGGTGCACAAACTGCTAGGGATTTTTCCATCCCTAACTTCTCATCTTTCCTTAGGAACACTGGGGTAAGAGTTGAGTGTTACTGTACCCCAACTTTTGTGAGTTCTGGGGATTCAAATTCAGATACTCATGCTTTTCATTGCAAACACTTTACTCACTGAGGCATATTCACATGTTTGGAACTTTATTATTCAATCCTAGAGGTCACTATGTTTGATCATGCGTTTTAAATTTTCTTATATATTAGTGATCATATGAAAACTTCACTGAATATTTTCTTCATCTGGTTTTACAGAATAGTTTGATTGCAGCCATCAAGGCTGGTAGAAAAGATCTGTAATCCTAGCAGTTTAGGAGGCTTGGACAGGAGGTTTGAGAATTGAACTCCTGCTTAAAGAGTCAGTTCCGGGTCAGCCTGCAAAGCTGAATTAGACTATCTCAAAATAAAAATGAAAAGAGGACCAGGAATGTAGTTTGGAAGTGGAACTTTTATTTAGTGTATGTGAGGCACTAAGTTCACTCTCAAGTAAACACACACACACACAAAAAAAATGTTAGCAGAAACCATAAAAAGCATAAAAATAATAAAATTTAAAGATCGCATATGTGGAATATACTTTGTATTAATAAGAAAATTATCCTCTGCAAAATTATTGGTAAACATAATTGTATATCTTATGATATACAATTAAAATACATATAAGTAAAATATTATTGTATATGTATAGAAATGTCTACATGAACATTAGGTAGATGGTGGTTAGCTTGATTGATCAGTAAAGCATGTATGTGAGAGAAAGTGTTTACTATTTAATGTTCCATTGTGGCCTTTTGTTGTTGTTGTTTTCGAGACAGGGTTTCTCTGTGGCTTTGGAGCCTGTCCTGGAGCTCGCTCTGTAGACCAGGCTGGTCTCAAACTCACAGAGATCCACCTGCCTCTGCCTCCCAAGTGCTGGGATTAAAGGCGTGCGGAACCACCTCCCGGCTAATGTTCCATTGTGAAACAGATATTATTCCAATTTTAAAAGTGTGTTGGAGTAACATTAAATATAAGACACAAAGTTAGGCTTGATTTAAGAGAACCACTTTATAGAGTCTCGTTTTCTGTCTTGTCAGTAGTAAGCACAAGATCTGAATGACAAAGATGGGATGACTTCTGGAAGCTGAAGCAGCTGTGGCTCTGTTAAATGTCACCAGCCACCTTGGTGGTGGCTTTCAAATAGTTTCTAGCCTTGCCACTCCTGGTAGCATACATGAGCTCTTGTTCCTCAAAAGGGACTGCTCTGTATGTCAATGGATTTTTCTTTTTAAAATTGTTTTTATTGAGCTATATATATTTCTCTGCTCCCCTCTTTTCCTCCCCCTCCTCTTCTACCCTCGCCCAATATTCCCTCATTCCCAATTTACTGGGGTGATCTTGTTTTTTTTTTTTTCCACTTTCCGTGTAGATTAGATCCATGTATATCTCTCTTAGGATCCTCTTTCTTGCCTAGTTTCTCTGGGGTTATGAATTGAAGGCTATTTTTTCTTTGCTTTAAATCTAAAAGCCACTTATGAGTGAGTACATGATATTTGTCTTTCTGGATCTGGGTTACCTCACTCAATATGATGTTTCTAGATCCATCTATTTGAAATTTCTTTATCCATTCTTAGTTGAGGGACATTTAGGTTGTTTTCAGGTTCTGGCTATTGCAAATAATGTTACTATGAACATAGTGGAGAATATGTCCTTGTGGTATGATTGAACATCCTTTGAGTATATACTCAAAAGTGGTATCGCTAGGTCTTGAGGTAGGTATTTTCTAAGTTTCTGCGAAACTGCCATACGGATTTCCAAAGCGGCTGTACTAGTTTGCACTCCCAGTAGCAATGGAGGAGTGTTCCTTTTACCCTACAACCTCTACAGCACAAGTTGTCATCAGTGTTTTTGATGTTGGCCATTCTTACTGATGTAAGATGGAATCTCAGAGTTGTTTTGATTTGCATTTCTCTGATGGCTAAGGATGTTGAGCAATTCCTTAAGTGTCTTTCAGCCATTTTAGATTCATCTGTTGAGAGCTATCTGTTTAGGTCTGTATCCCATTTTTTTTATTGGATTATTTGTCTTTTTTGATGACCAATTTCCTGAGTTCTTTGTATATTTTAGAGATCAGCACTCTGTTCGATGTGGGGTTGGTGAAGAAATTTTCTCATTCTGTAGGCTGCCATTTTGTCTTGTTGACCGTGTCTTTTGCTTTACAAAAGCTTCTCAGTTTCAGGGGGTCCCATTTATTAATTGTTTCAGTGTCTGTGTTACTGGGGTTATATTTAGGAAGTGATCTCCTGTGTCAATGAATTCAAGAGTACTTCGCACTTTCTGTTCTATGAGGTTCGGTGTGGTTGGTGTTATGTTGAAGTCTTTGATCGGTTTGGACTTGAGTTTTGTGCATGGTGATAGATAGGATCTATTTTCATTCTTCCACTTGTTGACACGGAGTTATGCCAGCACCATTTGTTGAATACGGTTTCTTTTTTATTTTATATTTTTGCCTCTTTTAAAAAAATCAGATGTTTGTAGGTGTGTGGATTGATATTCAGAGCTTCCATTTGAAGCACTATCTGTTTTTATGCCAATACCAGGCTGTTTCCCGTACTGTGGCTTTGTAATAGAGTTACAAGTCCAGGATTGTGATGCTTCCAGAAGTTCTTTTATTGTACAGGATTGTTTTGGCTGTCCTGGATTTTTTGCTTTTCTGTATGAAGTTGAGTATTGTTCTTTTGAGGTCTGTGAAGAATTTTGCTGGGATTTTGATGGGCATTGCATTGAATTTGTAGATTGCTTTTGGTAAGATTGCAATTTTTACTGTGATAATTCTATCTACTCAAAAGTGAGGGAGATCTTCTGTTTTCTTACGTCTTCTTCAATTTGTTTCTTCAAAGATTTAAAGTTTTTGTCATACAGGTCTTTCACTTCTGTGGTCAGAGGTACTCTAACTTTCCTCTTTTGGAATTATGCAATACCTTAAGAATCTTTGTAACTTTCTGTGGTGTTGTATAACCCATCTGGTTTCAAATCTTTGTCCTAGAAGTTGAGAAAGTGAATGTTTTTTAAAAGCCTTTGGAGACACCTTTATCTCTTGTGTATCAACTCAAAAGGCAGCAGATCTTCCATTTACTTCAAACAGATATCTGTGCCCTCCCTCAGGGAATATGCAAAAGAAAAGAGAGATATTCAGATTTTGTTAAATATATTTCAGATTTCCAAAATTACCTTTGTGCTGTAGACAGAATATGGGTTCTTGGAAGGGTAGTGGGTGTGAAGGCACTGTGCTCAAAGATTGCTATAAACAGTATAGTTTATGGAGGAATAGCTTATTTTTCAACTGTGTTTTATTATTATATCTATATATCTCATAAAAAATGCTATGGATCCATTTTTAGTAGAATAGATAATTTATTGTGGTAGTTAGGATGAGAATGGTTCCCATAGGCTATATATTTCAATGTTTGATCCCAATTTCTTGAACTGTTTTCAGAAGGATTAGGATGTGTAGCTTTAGTGAAGGTATGTCATCTGGATGGCCTTGAGTTTGAAAATCTCAGACCAGACCCATTATCTGTCTCTCTCCCTCATACTTGTGGATTAGTAAGTTTTCAGATACTTACTGTTGCTGGACTGTGCCTGCCTGCCTGATGCTGTGCTGCCGCTGTGGTGGTCTCTCACCTCTGAAACTATAAGCAAGCTCCCAATTAAATACTTTCTTTTATAAGTTGCCTTATTTATGATGTGAAAATAGTAAAATGTAACTTTTAAGAAGCTGAGTATGATAAATTGTATCTTCTCATTAATTACATCTTATTTAAGTCCTACAACTCTGCTACACTGAAGCAAGGCTGCTTTATCCTTATAAGACTTTTATCAATGGAAGGCAAGCATGTTCGTGCACACAATCTGTGAAGGATACACAAGGACAATTATTGAAAAATGTATGGATGTAAATTATCAATTTATCAATTTATTAGAGCTTAGTCCAATTCCAATTACTCTGTAAAAGGAAGAATATTAATTAATGTGATTTATTTAGATCCATGTGAGCTTGAGAGAATTAAACCATGCTCAGCATTTAGTTAAGAGCTCTGGTTCCTTCTGAGCCACCACACATCCACAGCTTGATTCCCACTCATGCAGAGGAGGTCTGAGCAAAAGGAAGCTTTGGTGGAAATAGGTTCAACCATGGAAGACAGTGCTTATCTCAACATTCATCACATTTGACTTGAAAACTCTGTGGCACAGGTGTCTTGTGCTTTCTAGGGGTCCTGGGAGAGTCAGCCTCGACTGCATGTTTGTAAGGTGACACAGTTGCACGAGGTACAGTGCATCCCCCATTTTCACAGGAAGCTTGGTGGTTCAGAAATAGAATGACACCTAAAACTGTCCACTTCTTAGTGATTGTTGGCATCATTTATTTGCCTGACAACAAATAACACTTAATATCTATAGAATATTAGGCCAATTATTTTTTATAACTTTTGTATGTCTTTTATTTTCTTTTTTAATACAATCTTTTTTATTTTACATACCAATCTCAGTTACCTCCCCCTCCTTCCTCCTTGATACAGTGTGTGTGTGTGTATCTGTCTGTCCACCTGTGTGTCTGTCTGTGTGCATGCACATGGTTGTGTGTTTAATACCTTGAACTAAGAAAAGTTTTCATTGAAAACTCATGAAAATTCAAGATGGTTGATTGAGTAAGTAACATTTCCAAAGCAGACTTTTGTAGATGCTTCAAAATCCAGACATCTGGAGGAAAGAAACACAACAAAGCAAAGCAAATATAAACAAATGAATAAGCATTCAGAAACTGATTTTTGGTGCTCAAAGAGTAAAAGCTAGAGCTATTTATTTATTACAAAATTTAATATATTCACAACTCATAATAATTAATAGCAAAAGTTAAAATTTAACACAACTCCAGTTTCAGACAGTTAAAAGATAAAACTATTCATTTATATGTGCCTCACATGGCTCACATAATAGAAATCCAGGTGTGCCTGGCTTCCATACTATTCTTTCATCTATTAAAATTCCAATTGCTTTCAGAGAATGAAAAATGATTCCACTTCTAGGATTATTTAGCCTGTATGTGGTGCAGAGGCAATTTCCAGATTTACATTCTTATCGGTGCTCTGGAAGCTCTATTATTTTAACAAGGCCTTTCCAATTTCCCCTAATGTTTTTCATAACTACCTCAAACTTATATTTAAATCAAAACTCATTTCGGGAAGAACTCATTTCTTGTAGACATTTGAAGCTCCCCCAGCATCACACTTACATGGTGTTGCCTTTTCCATGTGTGAAATTTAATGTAAAGATTTACTCATAGTAGATTTACTAAGCCTTAGCCAAAAGTCATGAATGTAAAGTTTATATTTTCACTTTAATCAGCACATTCACAAATCATGTTGCGCATTGGCCACTTACTTTAGATTGTATAAGAGAGGACTCACCATACCTTGAAAACAAGTTTTTATACTGGGCAAAGCATCTATTTGGCAAAGAAATATTTTTATTTTACTGCTTCATGGTATTGTCAATATTCAATGTTTAAAAGTCAAGCTATAGTATCCTAACTTCGGATAAATTTTTAATTACAAAGTGTATATATGTCTTGCCTTATTGAACAATCATATTGCATAAATTAATCTGCAAAATTTAGAATACAGTGTTGTTTTTCAGTAGACTACAAGTATTTAAAAAACAGTCAAGGTTTGGTGGACAGCATGTTTTCATTCCTCCACTTAGGAAGAGGAGAAAGGAGGATCGTGAGCCCAGTATCATCCTCCCATCTTTGTGAGACAGAGAACTTGAAGCCTAAGATCCCGTGAAGAAGGATAGAGGAGGGCAGGGAGGGAGGGGGGAAACAGGAAAAAAATAGAATGGAAATTAAAAATATATGTGTTAGTTATATATAAGATAGTATTTGTATTTAGTATTTTATTAATACTTATAATGTTTTCATTGTGTATGTATGTCATGCCTATAAAATAGCAAGTTTGTATCCTTAGTTCAAATCACATTCTTTTAAAAGTGACTGTATTATACTCTGAAATCAAGTGTGCCGACTATGAATTCCATTTCATTTACTAAGAACTCCTCATTCTAATTAATCATACTCATGTATAATAATTATTTCAAATAAACTTATGAGTCAGAAGTTACCAATGGTTAAAGTTAGGTTAAGAGTACTGCAAAGTGAGACAAACTGTTTTCTATTCATAAACCTTATACTCCCATGATTTGTATTAATCTATGATTTGGCAGAGATTATAATACATGGTTTCAGAAATTAAACTGCCTTTAGAGATTATTGTCACTCTGCATATGTAATTAAGTGTACTCATTATCATCCTCAAAGCTTTAAAAATAAATCCCCACAGTTTATTCGGAAGATTTCCAGCAATGGTTTCAAATCAATTAGTTGAAGAGAGTTGTGAAATTTTCTGTCTGCTTCTCTTAGGAAACATTCTAAATTATCCAGTCTCTGTGCAACAGGCTGGATGGATAAAGTAGTAAATGCTATGCTGGTAATTAAGCAAGCATTCATTGAGCACTTGTGTGTATCTACCATTGTGTCCTCCGAGGTGTGATGGCTGAGATGAGAGATTTGAGAGATCTATGGAATGTTTGGAAAGAATTTTACTTGGTCTAACTTTCCTGCTCTATTGTCAGGACCTAGAAAATGCAAACTATTTAAAGTCTCACATCTAAATTTAGAGTCAGTTCTAGAATTAGAATGTACAAGAGAAAACAAAATTAAAACAAGTGTCGCTAAGAGTTCGGAGTAGGTGCTGAGTTGACTAGAGAGAGTGAAGTGTAAACGGTACAAATGACACAGCAAAGCCATCAGGAGTGAGTCATGGAATGATGAAGCAGAAAATCCATTTGCATCAGTGTGTCTAGATTGTAATCCCCGTAATATAGACAAATTATTTCCTTTTCATTGATTATATGTAAAAGATGAATATCATTCAGTACTGAGGTCATCCACAGTATTTATTACATACAGAAATAATTCTTTTATAACATTACAACATTTATTACAACATATCAATTTGTACAAAATATTAATTAAAAAGTAGTTTGTGCATAGTAAGACTCATGTCTAGGTTCCATATAATGTAAGGTAAGTAAATATTATTTTTTCAATCTAAACATATATTTTATTCATTTCTTCATATAGCTGGAGAGGTAGCTTCCAACATGTTTATATTGCTCTTTAGAACAATGTTTCAAATATTTGTAATAACCAAACAACCATCAGTAACAAATCTTGAGAACTCTGGAAATTACATAAACTAAAGTAATATTGACATATGTTAGATTGTCTTTGGGCACTTTTATGTACTCACCTACAATTAAGAGATTCCATTTTGCTATTGTAACCATCACCATGCAGTAGGTTTCAATAGTGCTTAAATAATAATTCTTTTTAGCTGCTATATTTTACCCATGTTTTCTTTATAAACACCAATAAATGGAATGATCAGAGCATTTGGACTCATGTTTTCTGACCCTTTCTCCCATCCCACGACCCTCATAAATAGAGATTACTCTAATCTCTTTTTTTCTGAGTGAATGTTGTGTTTGCTATTTGACTATTTGGTTTTTTTCTTTTTTACCAGTATATTTCCATCAGCTCAGACCCTCATTTCAAATTACTCTGGTGCAAGAAATAGGGTAGCTATAGAGATATTTTTGTATGTTTAAAGGATCGGTTGTAGACCCTTTGGTACATAATACCAAACTATAGTTTTCTAAAACAAGATGTTGATTTTACTATTGTATATATGAACATCTCACAGCACAGTAGACTTCCTATTAGGTGTGAGTCTATATGCTATGGAATAACAGTGGTTTCCTGTTACTATTAGGTGTGAGTCTATATGCTATGGAATAACACTGGTTTACTGTAAAGCTCATGTTTGTCTGTGCAAGAGATTTAGATGGCAAGTTAGGCAAAGACCTTTCCATCTGCAGAAGCACTTTCACATTGTTCTCTCAAAGGTAAGGTTATCACTGAGGATTTTTAAATCAACAAATATCAGTGTGGCTGCTGAATATGGACTGAAGTAGGTTGACACTGAAGCAGAAAGACAAATTAAAGTTGATTTTGATAGCTTGAAATGAAAAATATGAAATTGAAGATGCAGTGAAGAACACAGCATTAGAAAGTCAAAGCAAGGCTTATAAAATGTGACTGACTGAATGAAAATGGGGTTTGCGGCATGGATGTGAATGTTCTGTGTCTGTCCTGGTCACCGTTCTATTGCATGTGAGGAGACACTGTGACCAAGGTGACTTTTATAAAAGGAAGCTTTCAATTAGGGACTTGCTAACAGTTTAAGTATTAGTCCATTGTCATGATGGTGGGGAGCAGTTAAGTATGAAGGCTTGGAACTGTAGCTGAGAATTTTACACCCTGATCTTTAGTCAAACAAACAGACAGACAGACAGACAGACAGACAGACACACACACACACACACACACACACACACACACAGAGAGAGAGAGAGAGAGAGAGAGAGAGAGAGAGAGAGAGAGAATTACTGTACCTGGTATGGGCACTTGAAACTTGAAAACCCACTTTTCGTGACACAACTCCTCGAACAAGGTCAACATCGTAATCCTTCCAAACAACACACCAAATGTGGACTATAAATGCAAGTATATGTGTCTTTGGGGGACACTGTCATTCCAACGACCAAAGTGCATGGCCTGGTTGGAACTATCAGGCAGATCTGTTAATCAAAAAGAAGACTAAGAACAACAAGGGTCTTGGAGAAAGTTAATTTTAAGGCATGGCATAGTTAAAGGACCTGTGCAAATACACTTTCTTTTCAGTAAGAATTGTGTGAAATATTAGTCTATATGGTCAACCTAGGAATCTGTTTAGGTCGTGTTTTGAGTCAGAAAATTAATGCATTCAGGCAATTTATCTAAAGACTTTATCTTTTCATTTATAAGGTTTATTGAAAACAATCCTTGTTCACTCCTTTATATTTCACTGTTACTTGTTATCTTGACATTATTAATACTATGAAGTTTATACTTAAATAAAATACTCTAGTTATGCAGAGATAAATCATATATGTGAAAGTGACTTCTCATAAACTTACAAGAGAATATATATACAAGCAAAATATGTTCTTTCACTTTTGATCTGTTCTAATATTTTTATATCCAACATTCTTGCTCTTTCATGATTATGTATTTAAAAGGAAAATCAATATTTTGGAGTAAATCTATTATGTGAATAAACTTTGTGATAATTGTTGATCTAAAACATGACTACTCCCCAAAATAAAAAGAAACAAATTGCAAACAAATATATAGTATTTTTTAGAAGGCAGGTCTAATATAGAGTTGGCTGTTTCATTATGGAGAGAACACATGCAACTTTTTAGAAGTACCTATTTTTCCAGAACTATTACTGTATTACTGATATGTTAATTTGAATAATTAAACACAAAATTACTTTAAGAGATCTTTTGAATTGGCAGACTACACAAATGGAAAGCCATTACAAACAGAAAGAAGACAATTTTGGTAACAACAGAAAGAAGGTGAGCATACATACAAAACAGTTCACTGTAGACCAGAACTGTTCCAGCTCTAACCCCTCATGTGGAGTCTACAACTTCAGGGTATCATAACTGATGTGAGGGACTGGGCTAGCTCATCTGTAGAATGTGAGCTTGTCATAGGGATAGTTTGGGTCCAGTCTCTAGCACGCAAATGGAAGGGAAAAAGCAAATCAAAAACAAGTGAGAATGACAGCCCTAACAACTAGAAGTTAGAACTGGAAAGGAAGCTAAACATGAATGAAGTGGATGATAATGAGGCTTCTGTTTTCTGTGATTTATTTGTTCTAACTACAATTTCTTGTTATAGTAATTTTGCAGAAGAGTCCTTAATCCAGTAGGAGTCAATTTCAACTTTCAATATAAACTTAGGAAATACTTGAAAAATTCCTTTATTCATTCATTTTTGCTACAATTTTACACACCGTGTAAACAAATGGTAAATATTTTTTTTTTTATTTTCACTGTGCTTCTCCTTTTGGAATAGTTAATGAATTTGATGCCAGAAAAGTAAGTATGAGGGAATGGTATCCTAGAGAATAAAGAAAGCAAATTAGTGCAGAACCTGTAAACAAGAAGAAGAATTAGAAACAACTCTAAAGCTGGGTTAAAAGAAAACTCAATTTCAGATGAAACAAATCTCCCATTGGATGTAAAAAAGTCAGTGAGGTAAGGGTAGGAGTCTTCTTCCTAAGTCTGTATCATAGCTGAAGCACTTGAATTCAATAGGCAGCAATATTTATTACAGGCTTAAAACTTTCAGAAATATAAAAATTTAGCAGTCAGTTTTTGTAGAAACTTTTTTTTTGCTGGTGAAGAAAGGGAGGCCAAGGATCATCAATTCTGTATGATGCACAGCCAGTTTGCGTCTGAATCTGAAAAATGTCCGAGTCTGTTCTCTCCAGAACTCTGATCTTCCTACGCAGTAGTGCCAGAAGCGTGAAAGTGTAGAGGACTTTAAAGAACATATTTCACAGAGCACACAAGATGATTCTAGTTAATTTTAATGCAACTCATCTACTACAGGACTCTATAGTTTCACATAATTTGATAAACAAGGGGTAAAGGGCTTTACATGTTCAGACAACATAATCACTTGAGGAAAGAAATGCTTTCGTTTGTTTCTTTGTTTTGACAGACTTGGTTTCTCTCTGTAGCCTTGGCTGTCCTAGAACTAGTTCTATAGACCATGCTGGCCTCTAATTCAAAGAGATTTGCCTCAGTCTTCCTCCTGAGTAGTGGAATTTAGGCATGTGCTCCACCATCCGTACTTATTTTTATTATAATAATGTCATTACCTAATCTTTTAGAACTCCCTGTGTCCTCTTCTTTATCCTTTGCCTATTAAAGAACTAAAGAGAGTGTTTCATTCTTCATTAAGTAGATGTTAGGAATATCTGTATCTTGAGTTACTATTGGCATGATATATTTGTCTTGTGATAAGAAAATGTTCTATTAAGTGACTTTGAGTGTCAGATAAATTAATCCTTGGTATTTTATCTAATGCCACTGCACTGAGAATTTTAAGCTGAATTCTAGATATAATTCAACTAACATTTTTCTGTGTTTATGGTTTCTGATTTGTAACAAAAGAATACGGGTAAACAACAAGATCATTTTTCAGCCTAGTGGTTTTAATTAATAAGGTTAAAATTATGAGCTGGAGGAAAAGGTGATCCTGTGTAAACCAAGCCATGCATTTGAAAAGAATGGTATCAAAGTGGAGAGAGATCATTGGAGATTATTATCCTTGTACTGACATTGATGTGCTGTGATGTGGGGTCAACTTCTGGACACAAAGAGGTCAAGTTTGCCCAGTAGGAGAAGAAGTTGGCATCAAAAGGGAAGCAAGAATATAGGAATTCAATTGCTAGTGAAATTAGCAGCTGTGGTTTTCAAAGGCTTTCTTAATTGTACAAATTGATTTTTGAGACGTTTGATAAATGATATATATGTGTACACATATAAAGAAATAAATGAAAACAGCTCTGAGCATATTCTGTTTGTTCCCTTAAGTAAATAAATTATTAAAACATTTTTATACTTTTAAAGCTTTATGTATAGGGCTGTAATAGTTTGCTCACTTATCAAATATGCACATATTTAATTGGGCAGAATTGGTATGGAATGAACCTATATACACATATCTAGTTTGGAAAGGGTGGGCATTCCTTGAAAGACAGCTTTGTTAGATTAATCAATACAGCCTTTTAAATCCACTTCATTAGCAAATATATTAATACATTGTAATGAGTATGGAACAGAAATGATAGCTATTCTATGCTCTGTTCACTGACATTGGTCAGTCAACAATCAAACAAAACAAGAAAAATAAAATAATCAAGAAGCAGATGTTCCAATTGAATTTCAAGGACGTTAGTAAGGAAATTTTAAATTCATATGAATATGTGTGTGTGTGTGTGTATTTGGGAATGTGTGTAGGTTGTAATGCTTTGGATGACTTGTAGAATCTAGCATATGCTGGATATTGATTTAATGTTGACATGCATCTAGAACCAAGGAATATACCTCTTTATGGGATGTTTTCAGTTACAGCAGGTGTAATTGTTCACACTTCCATGAACATTCATGGTTGTAAAAGTAAAATCAATAATAATTCCCAGCCATTATCTTTAGATTGCAAGTCAGAAGAAGGGACATAAAAAGTTATACAGGTTCACACAGAAAATGCATAGAAAGCAGTATTCTGAAATATATATCAAGAGCTATTTGTCTAGTCTTTATATTGCCCACAAAGAGAATAAGCTTCAGGAAAGGCACCAACAGCATATGCCTTGTTGACTAATGTATATCTTTGGAGACTAGCAGTGCTTAGAACATGGTAGACATTTAGTGAACTTTAATGAAGGAGCAGGCAGGTAATGAAATAAGTGTCTGGGGTTACCAGGATAGGCTAGTTCTGATTCTTCCTTGTCCAGTACAGAAGAAGGGCTCAGACAGAAGTAAAACTCATCAGTAAATACTCACTACACTATTTACTTCACTGAGATGTGAAGGAAAAATACCTTTTGATCCCATTTAAGTCAGTCATTGTTGCTGCTCAGTCTCTTATACATTATAATATGACCTCAACAATAATCACTAAATAAGCCCTATATCAAAAGAAAATAATACAGGAAATAAAGCCACAGACTCCCATAGCAGTTAACATTCTATATTTAAGTGTGAATATAATGTGGAGCTGACTGCTGTTTTTCCTAGTAACCTATTAGCAGAAATGGTCTTCAGATTTAAGAGTATAAGATACAGGGGCTACTGGGAACCTTTCAGTTATGTAGTACCTGTCTGAACTTGAATTCTCGCACATGGAAGGAGGCGAACTTGGTCACTACATTCTGACTGTGTGGTTTCAGCTTCCCACCTTTATATTTGTCACAAATGTTTCTTCTGTAGCTAAGATTGCAAATTCTTTCTTCTTCATCTGTATCAAGCTTTATGCCAAAATTGTCAATACAAGAAAGACGCAACTTTGCTAGAATCAAAACCCAAATTATGGCATATGAATTCATAAAATTATAGGAAATAATCAATTCTAATATGAGTCAAATAATATGCTATTTGGCAGCTTTACAGCCTACTTATAATTACTCAAGCTAGTTTCATGAGGATTATTGGAAATGAAATGGAGGGCTTTTAATGAACTCCATTGCAGAGATCACTATCACTATAGAATGTTCTTTCCTTTAGAAAGCATTAACACCACCGTTTTCTAAAATTATTTTTAAATTTAAATTTTTGTCCTCTTATGCATCTTGAACATATTCTTTTTCCTCCCCCAGCTCCTCCCAGATACTTCTACATCTGTACCCACACAACTCCATGTTCTCTTTAAACAAAAAAGCAAAGGAAGAAAGTAAAAAGTGAAAATCAAAACAAACAAAACCAATATAACAAAAAACTATAGAGAAAGGAAGAAAAAAAGAAAGAGGTAAAACAGTGCAAAAAGAAATATAGAGTATATTTTGTGTTGGCAAACTCCTCCTAGAATGGCGCTTGTCTTAGTGAGTAGTTAAACCCAGTGGCCATTGACACTCATTGTAGGAAAATGATTTTTCTTCTTTCCAGCAGGTTTTAATGGCAAATAGAGTCTTGGTTAGAGGTGTAACTTGTGTCCTCTTTGACTTCTCAATGCTGGAATTTCGTTCAGTTTGGATCTGTGCAGGTTTTGTGCACGCTGTCACAGTCTCTGTGAGTTCATGTGTGTATCAGTCATGTTGTATCTGGAAGATTCTGTTTCCTTGGAGTCATCCACCACCTCTGGCTCTTACTGCTGCCATTCAGTGCCCTCTTCTGCAGAGATCTCTGTGTCTTGAGAGGAGAGGTTTAAAAGATATCTAGACCAAAGTCTTTAAAATTTGGAATATTTTAAAAGTTATTGACTACATGTAAAACATAGTGAAATATCTGTTTCCTAGAGTGATCTAAGACTAGTTTTTGTTCCTGAGTTGCTATAGTGACTGTGGCCCATATTCTCCTAGACCCGCTAGGCTCCTACCATTATCTATAACACATAGCCTCCTACAAAGGTCTTATCTTACTTGCTCTTTATGCTATTCTGTCTCTGCAGCCTTGTAATTTCATTTGGATTTCATATTGCAAAGTTTTAGCAATCTTAACTGGAGACCAGTAACAGCTCTCAAAAGCTCAAACAAGACAGATGTTTCATCTTTTAGTTCTGTGGATTACAGCACAGCTCTTAGGAACTATTACTTTAAACGATTTCCAAAATTTACTGGTAGTCAGATTTATGATTATTTTTATCTAATACTTGATGGTGTTGATCAAGTATTTACATCTCACTAAGAGCTTCATGTCTCATGTAGTTTTATAAACAAGCCTATTGATGTAGGCACATTCATTCTCACATCAGAGATAAAAGTCTTAGTTGTGCTAGAGATAATGTAATTGCCCTAGTGACATTCAGCTAGGGGATGACAAAGGTAAGTGTCTACTCAGTCTGTTTCTCATGTAAACAGGGGTTCAAGTTCACTGTGAATGAATAGACATGTTAAATTACGGCCTCCAGAGGAAACTTTGTCTTACATAATGAATGAATCAGAGCATGAAATATATCTCAAAAACAAAGAACCACAGGAGATAAATATGAAGAAATGGTAGTTTAAATTCTAAAGGCTACTTATCTTTCATTTTCAGATTTTGTTCTTAGCATCATAATAGGAAAATAATTGTCTGAATGTATTCATAAGATGCACAGGCTTATGTACAATTTTTATTTTCCATGTAGTGTCGAGATTCTTAATATGTGTTGAAATCTTAGTCATGCATTATCATGTAAATTATGCACTCTAAGAGATGATATTTTGATAAGATGCATTTAATAGTTGTAACACCCGGTTTTTAGTACTTTTTAACTTATCTCGATTTTATTTCCCTAAATTCATCTGGGAAATGCCATAAAAATTTGTGCTAAGAATTGTTCAATTGGTTCCTTATTTGCCCTGCCTTAATTCAGTTAGAAATCCCCTTAATGTAGGTAATGGGCAAGTGCAATCTACTGCCATGGAAATAAAATAACATCATGTGATAAGATGAGCTGCCAGATAATGAAAACATAACTAGCTTTGCATGTATTTATACTCAAGGATACTTTGTCAGTCACAATCTTAATAAGAATCGTCCTTGCCATTTCATCATTAGTTAACTCCCCAAAGAGTTTATGCATAAAAATGAGAAATGCAATAAATTTTAAAGGACATTCTTTAATAGTAAAGAAAAAAGGAAATTATGGGATTTGGTCCGAAAATATAAAATCTGATATGTAGTTCTTTGGTCTTTTTATTTTTCCTTCTTCTCCCAAAGTGCTTTCTCAAGTCTTTTCTGACTGAACAAACTATACTGAGGGCTCCAGAATTTGCAACGATCCAATAAATGCCTTTAAACTACTTTTAAACTGGTCTTTCAAGGTGCTGAGTAATTGATTCTGCCTAGGCAGGGAAAGAATTACTTTCGGCTGTTTTCCATACAATTAGGGGTTTTAAAAGACCAGTGAATTTCTGTATTTAGACAGTTGTAGGAAAGACTTTGCCGAGTCTCTGCAGGCTGGACCGGGAATGAACCATATTGTCCACTTCTTCAGGTTATCCAGGACTTTAAAAGTACTCATTTCATTATTTAAATTTCATCTGGAAATTAATATTCTTGAAAAGGATATTTGCCTCTGAAAGCCGCTGCTCCTTTGTTAGTTTGCTTTGTTTATCTGTCATTAGGAAAGAAACATAAGGCTGCACATAGTGGACACGCCTTTAATCCCAGCATTTGGAAGGTGGAGGCAGATGGATTTTGTGAGTTCGAGGTCTGCCTGGTCTACATAGTGTGTTTCAGGAAAAGCCAAAAAAGGGGAGGGGTGAGAAGGAAACTATTATGCTTGTTTAATAAAGTGGCCACTGTGGGTTCTGCTCCAAGATCCATGATTTCACTAGCCCTGGGTAGTTGGCTAGATTTCCATCCAGTACTAGCCTTTATTTCCCTCTTGTTGAGAGGGTCTTATAATCCAATTAGAGAGCTGCTGGTTACCGCCAAGGTATGCATGTCAATGCTTTGGCTTATCGTGCCACGCTGGTCATTGCTGTGGTTCACAGGCATCATAGCTGGGTAGGACTGTTGACTGCTCCTCTCTTTTGGAAGCTTCCACTTTCCAGTAGCACGAAAGCTAGTCCTCAGGAAGGAGGCGTTCCCATCTATTCCAAGTCAACGACCACTGGTCCTTGTGTTGAAAAGTGCATCACGTCTTCAGCAAAAGGAATTTAACTTCCACTCCTGGGAGGGGGCAAGCAAGGGCAATAGCGCTTGCTTGTAATGTTTTGGAAGACTCTTAGGAAACCCTGACCAATAACTCACAAAACACTTCTCATTCCTGGTCTTGGGTTTCTGTTAGCTGGTCTTTGGCTCTTAGAGAAAACATGCCAACCCAGTTGAGAGAATTTCATTAAATTATATATGTATATCAATGCACCTACTTTTGTGTACCATAGGTTATTTTTTGTTTATTTAAGTAGATAGTCACCATTATGATACCTTATGGCTTTCCCAGATGTCCTTACTGTTATTTTATCCTCCTCTCTTCTTTGTAAGCAGTTATCTCCTTCCTCTCTTTCTAATTAGATCCCACATACTTCATTTTTCCCAGATCAAATCTCTTGTACTCTGCTGTTCCCCTTTCTATTGCTTCCCCATATCCTCACCCTGGAAATAGCCCCTTTTTACTATTCTGGTTTCTGTTACAGCATAATCAACCCAATTTCTATAATTTTACTAACCTAAGTGGAAGCCCCACCTACCCATTCTTGATATGCAAAAACTTGGGCAATATTCTCAAACTTTCTGTGTATTAGTATCTGACAATATAAAATTTAAGATCTTACAATAGCTCCTCTAGATGGATGCTATGTGGAAAATTAATCTGTTTTGAATTTTAAAAGTGTCTGGCACATAATAATCAGTAAGCATTAGTTCTATTACTGTTCTCAATATAGACTTTTCTCATCAAATAAAAGCTACTGAAATGAGGGGGTGGGACACAGGAGGCTGTGTTTGTGAATTCCTACATCAAAGGCAAGTGATGAATACCTTTTAGAATGTGAACTATCAGCATAACTGAACAGGTGCACAGCAACTATAGTATTCCGATACTGCTATTTAGTTTTTAGGCTGGTGCTCTAAAAGAATATGTGAGGCTTTCAACACTCCAGAGAGGATTCTAAAAGTAGAACATAACTAACAAATGCTGTTAACTATGTAAATCCCACATACACACGCAGCTAGCACTGACATGGGGGATGTGGCCTTCGAATCCATTGGAAGACCAAAATAATGAGATCATTAATCTGAAAGTAAATAGTTTATAGAACATTGTGTTTGTTGGACCATCGATTTTCTTTTAAGATAATTTCTTGTTTCAGCTTGCATTTCTGGTAGAGTTTAACCATCGCAACCGCCCGCAACTCTTCAGGAGGTGCTTTCCTCAATTTGCAGGCTCACGACTTTCAACCTCTTTATTTTATTACCAAAAGTGGCTGATCATTTTTAAGCAAATTCATAATTTGCATTAAAATTTAGTCATTTTAAATAATTTAACATCCTCACAGATTAACATAAAGGCCTTTTGTTTCTCTCTATATTTTTAGTGTTCTTTTTGCCAATATCAAACTATCTTTTTATCGCAAAAGACATGATAGTATACATAAGTGACCCTAAAAATTCAGCAGGAAACTATTACAACTGATACACCTTCATCAGAGAAGAAGTACACAAAATTCATACCAAAAAATCAGTATACAAAAGTCCAAATGTCGAATAGACTGAAAAAGAAATCATATATATATATAATATATATATATATATATTTAAATTTAAATTTTAAATTCAAGGCATTCAAGAAGAAGACGATTGAAGAAGGTATAAGGGGTGGAAAGGTCTGCTTTCATTGTGTATCAGTGGATTAATATAATAAAATGGACTGGAGGTGTGGTAGGGAGAAGGTGGGGGAGCAGGAGGATGGGAGGGAGTGGGAACTGGAACAGGTATATAAAATGAGAAAAGATTGTTTAAAAAATAAGTTGAAAAAACACAGTAGCCCAACAAATACATTTGTAGATGATGTAATACCACAGTATCTAACAGCTTTTTAAAAGTCTTTTAAAAATAATATTTTTAAATGATTGCACCAGTTTTGCTTGGTAGTTTTTAGAGTGATTTTTTTCCTTTGTCTGAGATCCTAAATCTTGTATGTGGTCTCACAGCTATGAAAAAGGGAGGATTTTCCAGCATCGTACTGCGTTACTAAGAATAATGACATGTGTGATATTGTTTAGGTTTAACTTTCCCAAGTAATTGGTAAAATTAACAATGATTATAAAGTAGGAACTCTACTCATAATTTATTTTCTTGAATAACAGATAAATTTGTCAAATTTAGAGAAAACTGTCATCATGATAAATTATCTTATGATTCAGTGGACACAGGGGAACTATTTAAAGAAACCACAGAAGCATGCTGTGCTCTGGGTACTTAGTACTGTACACCCTGGGTACTTAGTACGGTAGCCCAAGATTCTAAAATAGTTTGACTGTATATCACTTTCTCCAGCCATATCTGTCCTCTCCAACACTTTTGTCCTCCTATTTCAAACTAAATTCCTGTCTTAGATTCTGTTTGGCTTTCAATTCTTTTAAATCTATTTTTACCTCCTTTTCCGGGCTGAGGATGTTGCAGACTATTTCTGCACCCCTCTTTTCCTAGCCTTTGACTTTTTTCTTCACAGTGCTCCCTGAAACACTGTATTACTGAATACCATTAATTATCTCCAAAGTCTACCACAGTTGTGTTAGTAACTTAAACTGAGTAGCTTCAAAGGCAGTTCTCACCAAATTAAGATAACTATTATTATCCCTGAATAGCAAAGAAAATACATATCCACATGAAGAATTAAAAAAAGAAAAAAAAACCCTATCTTTAAGTCAGTGATTAACAGCTATTCCAACATATCAAAGCTGTCTTTTAAGTGTCTGCAAATGGAAGACATAATGCATTATTCCACATGTATTTTATTCATGTTTTAAAAACCAATAACACATTTATCAAACCAGTTTAGGAAGACTGTGTCAAGGAAGAGAATGACTGACATCTTTGGGAAGGCTCTTTATTAAGTGTAAGGAAGTCAGCAATGCAGCTAGCTGTTAATGTAATGATGTAGGGTTTCCGGTGTGAATCAGTGGCTGTGGAAGGCTTTCACCCTGCATTTTCCCTAGAATGCTTCACTGAATGTTTAATTCTTTGGCATCCAAGCCTGGGACTTCTTTTTAAAAGAGTCTTTCATAAAACTTTGGATAAAAACCTGCTTTAGATGGCCGCGTGCTGAATCCTACAACAGAGAAGCAAAGGAGAGATGGATCTCTGTTACTTCATGGCTTAATTACTTTCACTTGATTTTATGGAGAAAAAAATTCACTGATATACTTTGACTACACATCCTAAATTATAACTTACGTCCAATGGTTGATACTTTGAATAGAGGCTTACGTAAGACCACTTAATAATATGTGAAGAGTAGACTGATCAAATACTTTAAACTAAGCAACAGAATATCAGCAAAGAATAAAAGCATCATGCCCTTAAAAGGATGTTGCTTTGCATAGTGTTTTGCCCTATGCAGATCAACATGCCTACGAATCACTCTGGTGAATCTTCTCATAGCCTTTGTTATCCTACCTTCTTAGTGTTCATGACATCCTTGCAACATTGTCCAGTCATTGTAGAGGCACAGGGCTGCTTCTGAATTGGAGTTATAAGGATGCTTTAGAGGCAACTGGATCTGAGCCGAGTAAAGTTCCTGCAAATGGGTTAGTAAGCCATTCCTTGAGTTCTTTAAGGAGGCCCATTTCAAAGGTGATCTTAAATTGTATTTGTATCAATTGGTAAGGGCTTACAAAGATCAGCCAGTTTCAACTGACTCCATCCCATGAAGGGTACTTTCCTCTCTCTTCTCAGATTAACCCCCTTGTAGTTGATTACAGCCAATTACCACAAGAAATGGAAGAAACACTATGAGCAGATTCTTAGAAATTCAGCACCATTTACAGAAGTACAGCCTAACTCAGGACAAACTCGGTATCTAATAACACATCTTATGATTTGGCACCATTTGAATTAGAAATTACAAAAGTTTAGAAAGAAATTAATTTTTCCAGATTACTACCCACAGATTTTATTATGGTTATTATTTTGTATGGATCAGAACTTATTAACTTGCCGTGTCCATTTATATTAGCCCTTGTTCCCATGTTCAGAGGATATATCTATTAATAGTAAACAAAGTTGATGTTAGCAAAATTCTATGACACTGCATGTGTTGCAGATGGTGTCTGAGGGCTAGATTCAAAGACAGTTTCCAAAATATCCTTTTGCACTTTAAGTCTTTGCATACTAAAACATTAAAGACAATATAAAACATCATGTAAATAACAAAACTTGAATTTCCTTTTAGTGAATTATAATAGAAATCTTGTTTGCTACAGAAGGTGGAAAGAAACTAAGTTCTTAAGATAACATCCTTGTTACGTAGATTTTGAAGGCAGTTTGATGATGCCTTTCTGTTACAGTGGAGAGCTCTGTGTCTCACACATGGAGGCCAGAGAGGGCATGAGATACCCTGTAATTGCATTTACAGATGGTTATGAGCTGACATTTGGGTGTTGGGAACCAAATGAAGGCCCTTTGTTAAGGCATCAAGTTTTCCTAACTGCTGAGCCAGCTTTCCAGTCCCTATAAACATTAGTGTGAAAATAGTCATAGAGTTTTAGCTAAAATAATCGACTACCTAACCATCAGGGACACCGACATCACTTCAGCAAAGATGAGTAATGTAATGTTACAGCTATATAACTAATAGATTTATTCTCCCACTTATTCTCTCATTTATTTGGAATAGTTCCTCTGTGATTCTCTACATTATACATTTCCTTAATAGAGAGATGGTAACTCTTGCTAACTTGAAGGGCATTCATTCCAAACAAGGTCAGGAATAAAACCTACCCTTTGAGAGCCTACAGATGAATCACTCAGACCCTCAAGCGAGCCCACACTTCTCTCTTTCTAGGTATTGTCCTGAGAGCTTAGGCACTGTAGATGACATGAAAACGTGTGCAGAGATTCTCCTGTGCTGTTTGCTCCCCAACAAGATCGGGAGTGTCGATGTCTCACCACTTCTGAAGATTCTAGCAGTACCAAACAGAGTAGCGCAGAAAGTTTGATGCAATTACCCTACTCAACTGTGGTAAAATTGCATAGATCTTCCTAGTCTGTAAACACTTCAGGTAGAAATGTTTTAGCCTGTGCTTCAATAAAGAGCTAGCCTGACCCCTTCCTTAGACTTCCCTTCCCGAGGAAGATAATATCGTGATTCAGAACCCATTCTCCAAGGTGGGTGTGAAGAGGAGTAGACACGGAGATGACTCCTTGACTAGCAGCTGACGGTGCTGAGTACCTGTCAAGTCATTGTCTCACTCAGGAGCCAGAAGCTAGGAGGAGACACTTTACTTTCTGGAAGAAATCCAGATAGGAAGCAAATAAATGGATCTGTTATGCAGCCAGGGCTCTGCTATGGATGTTTTGTTTAGTTATATTTTTTTTCAGTCCCTGGCAGCTGTAAGGTAGAGACTGCCATATTAGTAGTCAAATGTTATCAAATTTGTTACATTAGAGCATGCATGAACTAATGGTTCAACGTAGTCATAGCTGTTCCCTCTTTCCTTGACACGCTTAAATTAAAGAAGTACAAACAAGTGGTATCCCACATAATTTTGTTAGGGAAAACTGTTAATACCAAAGCTCAAAACCATATAAGCATGAAACCTGCTTATTGGAAGAACATGAGATAAATATAGTTTCTTTATTTTAAAAAAAATCCTATCTTGTTCAATTGTCAGGGATGTTCAATAAAAAGTAATAAAATCATTAAAATGAGGACATATCCAGTGCAATGCAGAGTTTATTTAAGGGCTTGATAGATAGCTACACTGGATTAACAGCTACAGAGGAGTAGGTGCTCATGTGTCTGTGTACTGGTACTGAAAACTGAACCCAGGGTTTTGTGCATGCTAGGAAAGCCTTCTACACTTGCCGCATGATCAGCCTCAATAATACCATAAGAAATTGCTAAATGTAAATGGCTGTTTCTTTTAATAATCATCGTGCTTTCATAGTTCAAGTCTCCCAGATTCTCCCTAGGTGGCCAAGAGTGACATCTAAGCCCAGTGTGTCACCTCATCCATTTTCCTGTTGTACGTACCTTAGTTACTCTAAGTCCCATGATATTTTACATTGTGCCTTGCTTTACAAGTTCTTCCTAGTAAAACTGCCCTCGAAATAGGTTTTGTGTTATTTCCTGTGTATACTAGAGTACGGATAGAGCTGGTGACTGAATTTCAGTGTAGAAATGGATAAATACATTTAAATTAAGAAAAAGATAAAAACAAACAACAACAACTTTTCTTCTTATGAGCCCATAAAGTTTATTCGGTGTTCTTAGATTGAGTGGGTCTCTAAAATAATCTGTTGTCCTAGTCAGTGCTTATAGAAGACGATAAGGCTGTCCTGAAATGTGGAGAAGTACTTCATGGGGATGAGAGTTGTAGCGTAAGCAAGGCCTAGGATTTTAGAATAGTCTGTGAGAGGCAATTCTCATGAACAGGAAATCTTAAAAAAAAAAAAAAAACCTAAGAAATGTTTTCCTTCCAACCAGATTTTTCTTTATGGTACAAAGTTATGTATCACCATATGAAAAGGCATATGATGTCACAAATTTAACTAGCATTTTTCCACTTTCCTGTTCTTCTTGTGGTACTTATGTGACAAGCAAAGTAAAAAATAAGTATAGAATAATAGATGTTTTCTTTCTCATATACATATTCACTATAGTGCATGATATAAGCCATACTTTTAAAGAAGTATATTAGTTATTTTGAAACAAGTTCAATTGTGTACTATTCTTCTCCCTAGGAAGCCCAATGGAATTCAATTTATTTATTTTTCTTTGCAAATGTAATTTAAAATATGTAGGATATGGTGAAATAATTCTCATGTAGATAATAATATTTGCAATTCAAATTGTGGTCATTTTAAATTTTTGTATTCAAACAAATATCACCAAACCCAACATGCTTATAATAAATCACTGGTTCGAGGTACATGTATACTGGTGTAAAGTACTCAAAAGTACTTTGTCATGGCAGTCCTGGGTTCTGATGAGGAATGTTTTTACATTTAGATTTTACTTATAGTTCTGTAGCAGTTAAGTTGGAGTATAGTGGTCAGTTTACAAGTGAATTTTCCTTCCATTCTAAAGTGATACCTATGTAACTCCTAATATCTGAGCCAACTGATTAATAGGCATGCGTGTCCCACAGTGCATATACTCACTGTATGTGCATATGTAAAATGAGCATACAGTGACCAAATGAAAACAGAATAGTGAGAAGTTCTGTAGGAAAACTCGCCAATGGCTGTTAGCTCCTGAAAGTTTTAATGAGGACTATTTATTGTTTTGAAAACAAACTGTATCTCCAGAAAGTGCTGAGCATTTGCTCCTTCTGAGAGATGTTTCTAAGACACCATGTTCTTTTGAAATTATAAAAGTTTTTATTGAACCACACAGAATAAAGTCTATTTGAACATGGTATGCCGACATGGTGAATCAAAAATGTCAAGCTGTTTTACATTTCAGAGTTTCCCAGTAATAAAAATTGTCCTTTTATCTATTAAATATAACATCTTTACACAGGGGAGTCTTGATAGGATAGATCTTTAGAAATCTGAAGGGTCTAATCATATCACTTGAGCACTTAGAGTATGTTATTCATGATTGCTCTGCTCTCTTTATGCATCTTCATTGTTAGCATTTTATTGTCTACTATAATTTTATTATGATTTTATTTATTGCTTTCACAGTGTAATATACAGAGCAAAAGTCCAAATCAAAGAATGAAAAAAATCCTTCATATGTTGAGATGGATTGCTTAAATTTTGTTTGTCCACATGTCCACAGGTTATCAGGTAGTAGAAAGAACAAGACTTTTCTGAAGTATGCAGTCTGTCCTTACTTGAATTATTTTGAGAGGGAAACTTTTAATGACTTATTTTATCTACACTTTGTTCATACTTTCACTTTTATCTCCAACCCTCTAATGGATTTTCAAGAATAAAGTATGGTGTGTTTTGAAGTGGAGTGATCTGTTTTATTTCTTTTATAATTATCACTTTCTGCAGGGCTAGTATCTTTTGCTCTGATAGTATCAAGCTCATTACTTAATAATGAGATATATGATTAAAAATGTATGCTTTATGTTTAACCTGGGTAGACAGTTTTTTCAGCAACAGATTGGTATACACAAATGTGGACTTGAGTCTGACCCCTATAACCCATTTTAAAAAAATTAAAAAGCTGATTGTAGAGGCAGATGATAGAAAATATAAATTTGGATGCTGTGGGCATTCTGTTGTTAAAAGGCATAAAAGGCACAAAAGGAAGAGATTTGCAGAGCAAAGGCTGCAAAGGAACACTAGGAAACTGCCATTTTAAATGGTATAGAAGAGAGAAAATAGTATTATAGTTCAAAAAGGAAGAAGAATCTAGTGTCAGGGAAACCCATGCCAGAAACTACACCAAGAGAAACACTTACTGTTGTTGAGTCATTTATGATGAGATTAAAAAGTGACCTCTGGGTCTAGCATTTTAGAGGTCATTGGTGAACATGACAAGTATAGTTTTGGGATAATGATCAGGAGACAAGCTGAATTCAGAGAATAAAGAAAGATATGAGGAATGAAGTTGGTGTTACTTATTATAGTGAAATGGCTCAAGATAACTACAAAAGAGAGATGATTACAGTTACAACTAGTGAGTAATTGGTGTTTAAAAGACTGATTTTTTAATAAGGGATAAAAATAATATTAGATTTGTTTTGATGATACCTATGACTACAAAACAAAGATAATGAAGATCGGAAGGGATGTTTCCAATGGATTTTTCTTGAGTAGATGCTGGACAGTTGTGCTAATTAACAGGGGAGTTGTCAAGAGATAAATGTCATTCATCTCAAAAACATGTAAGCAAACAGAGTAAACATATAAGTAAAATTGTGGGTTGATACATGCGACTGTTTCTGAAATTCTGTTTCCTTCATTGTTATCAGTGGAGTAAAATAAATTTGCTGACTACAAGTATTAGGACAAGGGCTGCAAGTTTAAAAAGAAAAGAGAAGGCATAACAGGTCCCCTTGGATGTAACAAAATAAAGATTAGCAAGATATAGCAACTCTCTGTTAATGTTTAGGAGTCCTCTGATAGTTGCTTAATTGAATTAGAAATGGGGTTATTCAGTCATGTGTAAATTTTCAATAGTTGTTGAAAAGGTTGACAGATTTAGGCAGGGTTGTAATTTTGCCTAGCAAAAACAGGCTGAGGGACATTGAATAATATGCATGATTAGTAGATTAAAAGGAGAGGTAGGAGCAAATGCTAATAGAGTTGACATCCTAGAGCAAATGACCGTCAAAGAAGGATGATGATGATTAGAGAGCTGAATATGTGAAACACATGCTATAGGTGTTTGCACACTATTGATAATATTTAAGTCTGGAGGGAAATGACTTTTAGTTGATTAGCTCAGGTAAGGTGGGTGACAAGATGCTTAAGAGACAAAAAAGGCCAAGTAAGAGTCAGTTTTGGAAAGGATCACATTCTTACACATTGGAGTTGTCAATAAATAGGTCGCATGTAATGTAAAGAGAATGTCAGTTTTGACAGGAGCTAAGATAGTTGAGAAATCAGGGATGTTAATCGCAAGGTCACGAAGTGGTTGCAGCAATGATTGTGATGGGGAATATAATTTAATAACAGGAGTTTAAAAACTCAGATTTACAGAGAGGAAGGAAGGAGACTGGTTCAGAAATGATTCTAACAAAGGAAATAGCCATCTGTTGATGCGGCCTCTGTAGTGGCAGACGTTTGTTTATGAGAGCTTTAGACTTTATTATGACTTTCATGATGTAGGAACTCATTAAGTGATGATAGCTGCTCTGCCTGTGTATTGCTCCATATAGTAGGAAAGTACTTCATCCACAGATGTTGTAAACTAGCAGGGTGTACAACATTTTAGAAAGAATTGCATGTTCAAATTAATACTTCTAAGTAAGGAGGACATTGGGGTTCCTTCAAAGCATTACAGTTTATGAACTACGTTCTTCACTAATGTGTTTCCTCCCTGAAATTGTAAAAAAAAAAATATACTTCATAAAGTCACTGTGTGGACTAAGTAAGACGATGTAAATCATTTGGCAAAATATGATTATTCGATTAATGTTAGTTTCCTTTTTCAGAGTAGAGATTGAAGTACTAAATGTATTTATAGGGCTCGGTAACAAAGGCAGACATATGATGCAAACCGTTTCTATTTTTATCATTGATTCATGATTCATGAATGTGTTCCTATGCCAGTTCTGGGCTGCTTCTGTGACTAGAGTCTGTTCATGGTATTGTAGACATTTTCATTTTCAATTTTGGCTTTATATTGTTTATTAAAACACAAGGAAGAGTTATACAAAGAAAAATATTGTAATTATCACTGTCCTGTATGGTAAATTCTAAAGTTTGTTTTAACTCCTGTTAAACATTTTTAAAAGTGAATACATAATTAGCAATCACCTTGAATAGCCTATAAAGCATGATATTAGTGTTTATGTATTTTATGAATGATGCAATGATTATGATTGAGTGATAATGTCAATGACAAAATATATTTTCTATTAAACTACACTCAGATCGAATGAATGTTATCAATAATTTATAATAGAGACGCTGAAAAATATTTGAGGTTTTCTCCTTATGTGACCAATGGCAGGAACAAAAAATGAAAAATATAGAAAAACAGCAGTGTAGAAAGTAGTATTTTAAGCAGAAGGGTTGGCTGCATTCCCTGTGACCATTGAGGTTCTCTGCCTTCCTTTAGGATCTTTGTGCTTTGTGCAGTCTTTGCATGTGGCCAGCAAAAAAATGCAAAGACAATGCATGGATGAACAAAGAACATTTTTGGACAGTTTTCAAAATGTTGAACATAGTGTTTACTCACAAGCAATGAGTTAGAGCTACTCAGATGCCCCACCCAGTTGCAAAGGAAGCTGGGAGATACCAAAATATAAAATGCCAGCTTATGGACCAGCTAGCCAGCCTATTCCAGAATGGATGTATTACTAGAAATAAAATAGAACTATTGAAATGCTGTGCTACTCTCAGAATACAGACTGTAGGTAGTTCATGTTATACCACGGGCTTTTAGATTGTCAAGAAGGCCTAGCCTGGCACACAATTAAATTAGGCCTTGAAAGACACATAAAAGTTTATTAAAAAGTATTTTGTAGATTTTTTTCAGAGCAAATAACAGTGACAGTAGGAAAAAGCCTGTGGGTTATTTCAGTAGCGGCATCTGTTTGAATTGCATTTCAGGTTCAAGTGAGGCACAGGGACCTTTGTATAAAGAAAAGGAATAGAATACTAGAGTGATGAATTGGGTGAATACTTGGAAATTATATTTAGCTAAGTTATGCTATAATTGAAATGATGTTAATACATTTAATCATTATATTAATCATCGATGTTTATGTATTAGTTCCTTTTCTTATTGTTGTGGCCAAATACCCGGGAAAAAGCAATTTGAGGGAGAAAGGATTTATTCTGGCTTATGGTTTAGGGGGATGTATCACATAATTATAGGCAATACATAGCAAAAACAGAAGCCTGGTTAGTCACACCTGCATTCAGAAAGCAATGCATAAACAGGAAGTATGGCTGTGATTGCTGTCATCTATCTATCTATCTATCTATCTATCTATCTATCTATCTATCATCTATCTATCATCTATCTATCTATTGTCTATCTATCATCTATCTATCTATCTATCTATCTATCTATCTATCTATCTATCTATCTATCATCTATCTATCATCTATCTATCTATCTATCTATCTATCTATCTATCTATCTATC
>PVIU01019321.1:0-36659 GCA_004026605.1 Ondatra zibethicus
TGTGGCGGCGAAAGTTGGCAGATGGAGAACCCATCAACAATGACACCAGGACCTATCTCTTCTGCATGTATTATCTTTTTGAGAACCGAGTCTTTTTGAATGCACTCCTTCCTAGGCCGGGAGGGATGGGGGTGGGCCTTGGACTTCCAACAGGGCAGAGCACCATGCCCTCTTTCAAGGAAGAAGGGGGAGGGAGGAGGGGTGGGGAAGAAGTGGGAGGGGACCGGGAGAAGGGGAAGAAGTGTAAAAATTTTATTTCTTTAATTATGTTTTTGAATGGAAAAAATAAAACAAAACAATGTATGGAAAAAAAAAGAAACTTACACACAAGTGAAAAAAAAATTTGGTGAAATTTATAATCCTAAATTCCTTCAGTTTGTTTTTTACATGGAATGCTTTTATATGTCCTTAATATATAAAAGATGACTTTGGCTAGCTATAATATTATTGTATGTTAGTTGGGATCTTTTAAAGTCTGGATTGTATCTTTCTAAGTTCTTCTGCCTTCTAAAAATTTATAATCAGACAGACAGGTTTAATTCTGATATGCCAACCTTTACATATGCCTTTATCTTTAGCCAATATTTTTAATCATTTTATGATATCAGTTTTTAAATTATGTATCTTGGGGAGTTTCATCTCTGTTCTTGTGTATTTAGTGTTCTGTTGGCCACTTGCACCTCTATGGACATCTTTTTCTCAAAACATAGGAAATTTTACTCAATAACTATATTGAAATTTTTTTCTATGCCTTTGGCTTTGAATAATTCTTATCCTATGCCCATAATTCATAGATTTGGTCTTTTCATGGTGTTCCAAAAACCATACCTGTTCTGTTCACACATATATGTTTTTGTTTCTTTTTCTTTTACTCAGTAACCATGCTCTACTTTTTCTTTGAGCTCTGTTCTGTTAGTGAAGCTTTCTACTTAAATTTTAACAAGTTTAGTGAATTTTCAATTGCCAATTCTTTTTCAATTTAGATTTTCTTTAGCATTTCTAGCTCTCTATTGAATTCTATTTCCATATACTAAATTTAGTTTCTTATTTTATTCATCTGTTATTATTTTATTAAACATCAATTAATTATTTAGTCCTCTTCTCTTAGGTTATTTACATGTTTGTGTTCTTTTTAACCCATTGAAATCTTTAAATGTTTATAATTGCTATTTTGAAGCTCATGTTTTGAATTTCATCCATGTCATTCTTAGGAACCAACACATATGAGATTGGTAGGATTTGGGAGGGTATTGTTTTGTTTTGTTTTTCATATTGCTTTTATTGTTTTTTCCATGAGACCTGAGCAACCAGAGTAAGTTGTCCATTGTGTCATTTTCTTTATTGTTTTAACCCACCACACTGTTGGCTACAGGTATAAGATGGCAGTCAGCTTATCGGAGGTGGATGCCTTACTTTTTCAGTGACCGTTTGGGCCAAGTATACTGGTTTGGTTCAAGAAGGCTCTGAGGTGACAGTTTGTTGGTGTTGATGTAGGGACTGCTTTATCTGATCAGTGCTGAGATGTGTATGGTCTATGTGCTTTTAGCAGACTATGAAGTAAGGGAAGGCTTTCAGGTAGTTGGGGTAGAAGAAGTACATATCCAGCTCCACGTCATGCCAGGCTGCACCATGGAAGATTGGCTCAAGTGGGTTCAGGGTTTATGAGCTTCAGGTGATAGATATAGAGTGATGCATTATCAAGTTGATAAACATGGGTCCAATTTCATTATTCTATATATTGACATCCAGTTTATTCTTTTTAAAATTTCTTTACTGAATCTATGGGTGTTTCACATCATATGCGCCAACTCTGTACTCTTCTCTCTCCCCCATATTTCCCCCTCATCCCTGTTGTATCCTCCCTCACAGAAGAAAACAAAGTAAGCAAGCAAACAAACCAAAGCAAGAAACAAAATAAAGAAAAAGCACATTAAACTAAAATATAACAGAAAGCCAATACCTCATCCAGTTTATTCTAAGCACCATTGTGATACATCTCAATTACACACACACACACACACACACACACACACACACACACACACACACACACACTGTTCTTATACAGGGGAGCCAACTATGGAATAAGTGTTCAAAAACAAGAATTTCTATTAAAACTAACACAAGATGTATACCTGTATTGTAGTTGGATACATTTCTTGACTTTCTAAAAGTTTTGTGCACTTTGGATATTCGTGCTCTATAATATGTATAGCTGGCAAAATATTCTCTTCCATTCTGAGGGTATTCTCACTTGATTGATTTTTTTTTACTGTGGGGATCAGATAGTGCCCTGAATGCATGTGTGTTATTGACAAGAACACACCCATTTTCAGAACTCTAATGCCTCAGACCTATGGGAATGGCAAAGTCTTCTCTAGGTCAGCTCAGAGGAATGTCAAAGCCTTCTCCTGCTAGAAATATGAATGTTAACAGATGGCTGACCTTTAACTTGAACTCATGTAGGCAGAGACTGACATCCACAGCATCCTTCACCATAATAACTTCAATGCTGTCCCATTAAGATTAACTAATCTACTCTTCTTTGTTCATTGTGTATAGAGTTAACATGCTGAGTTTCCAGGTGCCTGTGCTACATCCCCATTAGACATAAAAGCGCCCAGTCCCAGATTTTCTGCATGTGTGTCTCTGGTCTCTTTTTTCCAGTAGCCTCAGTCAGTTCAGACCCAAAGCTGTGCAGATTGTGGAAGTTTCACTTGTAAGAGGTATTCTCATTTTTGTCAGTTCTTGGTCTTAACAGTTGAGTAAATGGAGTGCTATTCAGAAAGTCCCTTATTACCCCTATATCTCATTTTGTTCTAGCATTTTCAGAATATCAGGTTCCACATCAAAGAATTTTATCCATTTGGAGTTTACTCCTTTGTTCAGGGTGATAGGCATGGGTCTAATTTCATTCTTCTACCTATGGATATTCAATTTATTTCAAACACCATTTGTTAAGATGTTGTCTTTTTCCTAGTGCATATTTTTGGTATTTTGTCAAATATAAGTTAACAATTATTGTGTACACTCATGTTAGGCTTTCTTATTCTATTTCACTTTTCTACAGGTCTGTTTTTTGTCTGTCAGTATCATGTTGTTTTCATTGCTATAATTCTGTAATGTATAATGAAATCAGGTACTGTAGTCCCTGCAGTATTGATTTTTTTCTCACAATTACTTTGGTTATTTGGGGTCTTTAGTGCTCTGATAGGAATTTTAGGATCATTTCTTCTATTTCCATGATGAAGGTCTTAAAGGTTTTGTTAGAATTTGATGGGATCTGCAAATACCCTTTTTTCATATGATAATCATTTCAGAATATATATTCTACCATTGTGCAGCTCTTTTACATCCTTGGTTAGATTTATTCTTATATACTTACAATGTTTTGTTTCCCTTCCTGTATTTTTAGAAAGTGTTATCATGAGCCTTCCTCTGCATGCTTGTTATTGTTGTATAAAAAGTTGATTCTTGTATACTGCAACTTTGTTGAAAGTGTTGATTTCTTTCTAGAAAATTTCTGCTCAAATATCTGGAATTTCTTATGCATATCATATCATCTGAAAATAGAAATAGTTTGTCTTTTGAGATATTATGTGGCCTTTGCCTTTAAATCAATTTGTATAATTTATTGCTTTGGGGTTTTGGTTTGTTTATTTTGGTTTTGAGCTTTGGACAAGGGGTTTTTCTGTGTAATGGCCTTGACTGTCTGGTACTCACATAGTAGACCAGGCTGGCCTTGAACTCACAGAGATCTGCCAGCCTTTTTCTCCTGAGTGCTGACATTAAAGGTTTGCGCCAGGATGCCCAACTTGATTTATTGCATTTTTTGATATATGTATGTTGAACCATATTTTAGTATATACCCAATTAGGTCATGGTAAATGATCTTTTTGCTATATGCCTATATTTAGCTTAAAAGTACTTATTAAAATTTTCTACTCAACATAGCTGCTTGATAAAAGTCCTAGCTAAGATGAGAGAGAAGAAATCCATTTGGTGTCAATTATAATTTTATACACCTCTAATTTAATTAATATGGGTTTTATTGTTTCTTTCTTTTGATGAATTAGGCTCAGCATCTGTTAATCTCATTTATCTTTTCAATGATTTATTGATTTTTTTCAGTGTATTTATTTTTATTTTTTTCCATTCAAAAATTTCCACTTCCTCCCCTCCTCCCATTTCCCTCCCACTCCCCCACTCATTCTCCTCTCTCCCCCTCCAGCCTTAGGAGAGGACAGGGTACCCTGCCCTGTGGGAAGTCCAAGGCCCTCCCGCTCCATCCAGGCCTAGGAAGGTGTGCATCCAAATAGATTAGGGTCCCAAAGAGCCAGTACATGCAATAGAAACAAGCCCCATTGCCATTATCAATGGCTTCTCAGTCAGCCGCCATTGTCAGCCACATTCAGAGAGTCCAGTTTGATCACATGCTCATTCAGTCCCAGTCCAGCTGGATTTGGTGAGCTCCCATTAGATCAGGCATGCTGTCTCAGTGAGTAGACCAACCCCTCATAGTCCTGACTTCCTTGCTCATCATCTCCCTCCTTCTGCTCTTCAGCTAGACTTTGGAAGCTCAGTCCAGTGCTCTGATGTGGGTCTCTGTCTCTATCTCCATGTCACCGGATGAAGATTCTATGGTAATATTCGAGATAATCATCAGTGTGATTATGGGGCAAGGCCAGTTCAGGTACCCTCTCCTCTGCTGCCCAAGGACCTAGCTGGGGATGGACATCTGGGATCCCCTCTAGAGCCAAGTCTCTTGCCAACCCTAAAATGGCTCCCTTAATTAAGATATCTTTTTCCCTGCTCCCATATCTGCCCTTCCTCCATCTCAACCATCCCACTCCCCCAAGCTCTCCCCAAACCTCCCCTTCTCTTTCTCTCTCCCCGCTCCCCTTCCCCCTACTCCATTCCCACACCCATGCTCCCAACTTTTACCCAGTGATATTGTCTGCTTCCAATTTCCAGGAGGATCTATATATGTTTGTCTTTGGGTTCACCTTATTATTTAACTTCTCTAGGATCATGAACTATAGGCTCAATGTCCTTTGTTTATGGCTAGAATCCACTAATGAATGAGTACATACCATATTTATCTTTTTGGGTATGGATTATCTCACTCAGGATAGTGTTTACTATTTCCATCCATTTGCATGCAAAATTCAAGATGTCATTGTTTTTTATTGCTGAGTTGTACTCTAATGTGTATATGTGCCACACTTTCTGTATTCATTCTTCCATTGAGGGGCATCTAGGTTGTTTCCAGGTTCTGGCTATTTCAAATAATGCTGCTATGAACATAGTAGAACAAATGCTTTTGTAGTATGATTGGGCATCTCTTGGGTATATTCCCAAGAGTGGTATTGCTGGATCCTGAGGTAGGTTGACTCCCAATTTTCTGAGAAACCACCACACTGATTACGAAAGTGGTTGCACAAGTTTGCATTCCCACCAGAAATGGATGAGTGTTCCCCTTACTCCACATCCTCTCCAGCATATGTTATCATTGGTGTATTTGATTTTAGCCATTCTGAAGAGGCTTGACTCTAGAGGGGTTCCCAGGTGTCCACGGGGATGTCCCCAGATAGGACCCTGGGCAGTGGAGGAGAGCGTGCCTGAACTGGCCTTGTCCTGTAGTCAGACTGATGACTATCTTGAATATCACCATAGAACCTTCATCCAGCGACAGATGGAGATAGAGACAGAGACCCACATTGGAGCACTGAACTGAGCTCCCAACGTCCAGTTGAAGAGCAGAAGGAGGGAGATGATGAGCAAGGAAGTCAGGACCACGAGGGCTTGGTCCAACCACTGAGACAGTGTACTTGAACTAATGGGAGCTCACCCATTGAACTAATGGCAGCTGGACTGGGACTGAATGAGCATGGGATCAAACTGGATCCTCTGGATGTGGCTGATAATTGAGGCAGACTGAGAAGCCAATGATAATAGCACTGGGATTTGTCTCTACTGCATGTGCTGGCTTTTGGTGATCCTATTCAATTTGGTTGTATACCTTCCTAAGCCTGGATGTAGGGGGAGGGCCTTGGACTTCCCACAGGGCAGGGTACCCTGCCTTCTCTTAGGACTGGAGGGGGAGTTGGAGGGAAGTGGGAGGAGGGGAGGAAGTGGAAATTTTGAATGGTATCATTTATAAAATAATAAATTTATAAAAAAATAAAAAGAAAAGAGGAACACACATACACAAAAAGAATTCTCTATTTAGTTCAGTACACCATTTTTTTCATTGGGTTATTTAAAATTTTAATGTCTAAATTCTTGAGTTATTTATATATATTTTGGAGATCAATCCTTTGCCTAAAGTGGGATTGGTGAAGATCTTTTCTCATTCAGTAGGCTGCCTTTTTGTCTTATTGACTGTGTCCTTTGCTTTACAGTTTCAGTAGGTCCCATTTCTTTATTGTTGCTCTTATTGTTTGTGCTACTGGGTTATATTTAGAAAGTGGTCTCCTGTGTCCATGTACTGAAGGCTACTTCCCACTTTCTCTTCTATCAGGTTCAGTGTGTTCAGATTAATCTTTAGGTCTTTAATTCATTTTGACTTGAGTTTTGTGCATGGGGATAGATATGGATCTATTTTCATTGTTCTAACTGTTGACATTCAGTTTTGCAGCACCTTTTGTTGAAGATGCTTTCTATTTCCATTGTATGATTTTAACATCTTTGTCAAAAATCAGAGGTTCATAGGTGTGTGAATTAAAATCTGAATCTTCTAATCAATTTCATTGGTTAGCCTCTCTGTTTTTATGCCAGTACCAAGATGTTTTCATTACTTGAGCTCTGTAATAGAGCTTGAGGTTAAGGATGGTGATTTCTCTGGAAGTCCCTTTACTTTACAGGATTGTTTTGGCTATCCTGGGATTTTGGTTTTCCATGTGAAGTTGATTATTGTTCTTTCATGATCTGTGAAGAATTGTGTTGAGATTTTGATGGGGAGTGCATTGAATCAGTAGATTACTTTTGATTGTATTGCCATTTTTACTATTTTGATCCTACCTACCCAAGAGCATAGGAAATCTTTTCATTATCTGGTATCTTCTTCAATTTCTCTCTTCAAGGACTTAAAGTTTTTGTCTAGTAGGTCTTTCACTTCTTTAGCTAGTGTTACTCCAAGATATTTTAAGTTATTTGTGGCTACCATAAAAGGTGATGCTTTTCTGATTTCTCTCTCTGAAGTTGGACTCTTAAAAGAAATCCCACACTAGCTCAGTAGACTCACAAATCAATATTTTCTGCTGGTACAGAGAACAGCAACTGAATCCTGCAGCCAGAAAAGAGACTGGTCCTGTGTTTTACAATGTCATAAATAGTATAAGAGACCATGCTCAAGTGGGCAGGTAACTTAAAGGCTATTGGCTGTAGGAATTCCTACAGTACCTCTCAGCTTCTTTATCATTTGTGTATAGGAGGGCTACTGATTTTTATGAGTTAATCTTTTATCCTGCCATATCACTGAAGGTATTTATCAGCTGTAGGAGTTCCTTAGTAGAGTTTTTGTGGTCACTTATGTATACAATCCTATCATATGCAAATAACAAAAGTTTGAGTTCTTCCTTTTCAATTTGAATCCCCTTGACTTCCTTTTGTTGTCTTATTGCTAGAGCCAGTACTTCAAGAACTATGTTGAAGAGATATGATGACAGTTAATGACCCTTATCTGTCACCCTGCACAAAACTCAAGTCCAAATGGATTAAAGACCTCAACATAAATCTAACCACACTGAACCTGATAGAAGAAAAAGTGGGAAGTAGCCTGCATCACGTGGGCACTGGTGACCAGTTCTTATGTAAAACCCCAAGGGCACCTTTACTTCTTCTATCCCTATTCTTATTACATTTGGTCTTTTCATGGTTTCCTAGATTTCCTGGATGATTTTTGTTGGGAACTGTGAACCCCCAGATCCTGAACAACTTGTTTTTCCCTGCTCTAAGTACCTACATCTGCTCTGAGCATGAGACCTCAGGAGTTTCTGATGGCAGGGGAATGGTTTCTGGTGTGTTTGGCTGGAGTATGGCTACCCCTATATAAACTGCCCCTGGACACAATAAAGGGGGCATTTTGGGGCATTTTGGCATCAAGGATGACCTGTGTCTCTCTCTGTCTGTCTGTCTCTGTAAGTCTTTGTGTGTTTCAATCTCCAGCCCCTTACCCAGATCGCAAACTGTATGGTGACACATAGAACACAGGTGTGCCAGTTTCTGTGAAGAATTTGTTGGATTTAATATTTTCTTTGACCAATTTCCTCTATAGTATCTTCAACCTCTGAGATTCTTTCTTTTATCTTTTGTACTCTGTTGGCTATGCTTGCCTTGTTGTTTCCATTTGTTTACCCAGATTTTCCATATCCAGAATTCACTTGGTTTATGTTTTCTTTATTACCTCTATTTCAGTCTTCATGTGTTGAACTGTTTGCTTCACCTGTTTGATTGCTTATTCTTGGTTTTCTTGGGTTTGAGTGATTTACTAATTTCTTCCAATTTTTTGTTTGTCTTTTCCTCCATTTCTTTAAGGGAGTTTTGCATTTTCACTTTAAAGCATCATATTCATAATATTACACTTAAAGTTGTTTTCTTCTGCTTCTTCTAGTTTAGGATGATCATGTCTTCCTGTCATGTGATCACTGAATTCTGGTGTTACCATGTTGCTTTTTAGGTTGTTGGATGAATTCTTGCATTGGCATCTACCCATCTCTTCCTTCAAATGAGGCCTTCATTGTCTTTCTGCCTTGGTCCTATCCTTGCAGTGGCTGTCTGATTCTTTGGAAATTGTTCTTGGTCTGCTCTGTACTGTCAATGTCTGTGTCTCAGGGATGCTCTGAGGTCTCTCTAAGCCTGCTCTCTTGGTCTTCCCTCCTGGTTCACTCTCTTCGTCCTCTCTCTTGGTACCCTCAGTATTGTAACAAACTCTTACTTTGGGGGTAGGTTGGGGCTAGTAGCTTGCAGAGTTCAGTGGATGGGGGTGAGTATTGTGGATCCCTACCTACAGGAAACTCTCCTGCTAGCTGGATAGAGAAACCAAGGGAATTAGGGGAGGGACTTGGGGATTTGTCCCACTGTGGAGGTCCTAGAGAGTGGGAGACACACAGCATGGCTGTTCTCACACCTCTTAGTCCCCTCAGTATTGTAGAAAGCTGTGTTTCATAGTTCTACCAAGGTTTCAGGAGGACAGGCAAGTTTGCAGGCAGGATGGGGCTAGTAGCTTGCAGGGTCCAGAGTGTGGGGGTAGTTATTGGGGGAGCCTACCTACAGGAAACTCTCCTGGTGGCTGGCTAGAGAAGCCAAGGGAGTTTGGGGAGGTGCCTGGCAATTTGTTCCACTGTGGAGGTCCTGGAGAGTGGGATGTCCCACAGCATGGCTGATAACAGAGTGAAGGTTTGGTGGTAGGAAGAGCTCAGAACTCACACACTGGGAATAGTCTGGGTCTTTTGAAACCCCAAAGCCTGCTCTCAGTTCTTTTCTAGATGGTATCCTTTCCTTTATTCTACTTTAGATGAGGCTCTCTTTAATCTCCCTATCTCCTGATCATAACTTCTTTTTAAAAAAGGTGATATCTGGCTTCTGCATTCTGATTCAACAGTGTGACCCAATGTGATTCTCTTTCTGTTGTTGATACTTTAAACAGTGAAATCATTGTCTAAAATACTACAACTTGATTTTATGATTATGGAGTCTGTGGGCTCACCTACTGCCTGGAACATCTTTTAGAAGTAGCTTTTATTTCTTCTCCTCCCTAGTATGAAAATGCGTAACTGAAAATTTTTCAAGTTTTTTTCAGCATATCACCTATTCTTTGTTAGCACTTTTAAGGAATCATTTCACTTTCTTTTTTTATATTCTTTTATTTTTCATTCAAAAAATTTACACTTCCTCCCCTTCTCCCAGTCCCCTCCCACTCCCCCACTAACCCTCCTTCCTCCCCCTGCTTCCTTAAGAGGGGACAGGGTACCCTGCCCTGTGGGAAGCCCAAGGCCCTCCCCCCTCCATCCTGGCCTAGGAACGTGTGCATCCATATAGACTAGGTTCCCAAAAAACCAATACATGCAGAAGAGATAGATCCTGGTGTCATTATTGATAGCTTCTCAGTCAGCCCCCATTGACAGCCACATTCAGAGATTCTGGTTTGATCATATCCTCATTCAGTCCTGGTCCAGATGGATTTGGTGAGCTCCCATTAGATCAGGCACAAATAAACTCATTTCACTTTCTTTGTATGGGTTTTGAGACTCTTTTTCTTTTTTATCTCATTAGAGCAGACTTTTTTTCTTTTCTAAGCTATTTTTTATTTTTATATTAAAATATAATTGCATCATTTTCATATTCTTTTTTCTATCCCTATCCCATCCCACATACCACTTTGCTCTTTTCCAAATGCCTGGTCTCATTTGCTTTTGTTCATGGTGTTTTATCATAGCAGTAGATAACACACACACACTTCTTAGTCCATATAGTTTAATGTATATTTTTTGTATATAAAAATTCAGGATTGAGGATTTGGAGATGGTGTTGTACTGGGGTAAGTGGCTCTTTTCTAGGGAAGATTATTTTCAGGCAGAGCTACAGGCAACATTTCTTTTCTTATTCAGATTCTTTATCAAGTTCAGGAAACCCACTGTATGCCTTTGAAAAAACAAGCTTTTATGAACTTTTTGGTCATGGAATACAGAAAACCTTCTTATTGGGCATCAGTCGACCATGTAAACACAGTTGTCATTCATTATATAATTTTTGTATATTAACATATTCATAAGGTTAGACAAATACAGACACAATACATTGTAAACTAAAAGAAATATATTTAGAATTAAATATACTCGCATCAAAACTTCAAGCAAAGACATAAGTAGATAACTCAGATATTTTCCCTTATTCTTCACAGTACATGATGCCCTGATCTTGACCTCTCAGCAGGTGAACGCTTCTGCAGAAAACTACAAGGAACAAACATCCTTGTCAGTTACAGAGTACAGGAAGTTCCGCTGTCAGTCAGGGGGAGTGAGGGCAGCCAGATCACAACAATTATCTGTGCCAAAAATTTTTGACTGAATACAATAAAGGAGGCCAAAGAGGGGAAAAGAAAAGTGGTGTAGGTAGAAAATGAGACACTTGTGGGTATGAAAATCTAGCCTTTTGAATACATAGATGTCCTTGACAAATATGTAAACATAGGTAAGTCATTATAAGATGAAGAGAAATGACTTAAATAGTTTTAGAAAGAATATTAATGCTCCACAAAAGTAAAATTTTAAATTGTTTAAGGGGACTGGAGAGATTGCTCAGTGGTTAAAAAAAAAAGACTTTCTGCTGAAGCAGAACACTTGGATTCACTTACTAACATTCACATGACAGCATACCACTTCCTGTAAGTAGAGTTATAAGGGATCCATAGCCCTCTTATAGACTCCACAGGCACTACATGTATGTTGTTCACAGACAGACAAATAGGCACATATGTATACATACATAAAAAGATAATTATTAACTGAAAGAAGAGGTTGGTTGATTGCATTATTAATGAAAATAAGAATGAATATCATGGTATATTTACAAATATAGGCAGTTTTATTTCTTTAATTCAAATAAACTACTCTAATTGGAGTTTTCCAACATTTCTTTGGATTCTTTTTAACTTTTTTAATAGTATAACTTATTAGATTTAATTATGGAACTATTCCTTCTTTCTTCCCCTTTTCTGTCTTCCTGTATTTTCTTCTATCCTTCTGCACCCAGGAGTCTCATTTTTACTCCCTTTTGGTTCCTCAGAGCAAGCCTTGTTCCTTTCACATGCTTTCTCATCTAGTTTCAAGCCAGTATTCTCTCATGTGTGTACATCCATGCAAACATTCAAAATTAGGATCTGCTTTAAAAATAACATGTTATTTTTGTGTTTCTAAGAATAAGCTGCCTCACTCAATATTCAAAACTTTTATTTATATTCCATATTCCTCCAATACTTATAATTTAATTTTCTTTACTGCTGAATAAATTTAACTATATATATGTGTGTGTGCATGTGTGTGTGTATAACAAGTTTTCATTATCTATTCAACTGTTGATATACATCTAACATGGTTTCAACTTTTTTGTTGTGAAAAATCCAGCTGTAAACATAGACATACAAGTTATCTCTGTATAAGTTTCCAGAATTCTTTAGATCATGTGGTACTTCTAGCTTTAATTTTTGGAGATACCTCCACACTGATTTTCATAACAACTGTGCCAGTTTACATCCCCACCAGCAGTGGAGAATGGCTCTTCTTTTCCCCATCCTCACTATCACTTGTTACCAGAAATTTCTTCATCTAAGATATTCTGACTGGGATAAGAAGGAATGTCAAGGTAGTTTTAGTTTGCATTTTTATGCCAACAAAGTTTATCACTTTTTTAAAAAAAATGTATTGGTCATTTGTTTTTCCTCTCTCACCAGTCCTAAAACCTGGCAGTTCTAGGTTTTAGTGTTTAAGTTTTGAAATTCTTTATGTATTCAAGATATCACCCCTGTCTAAAGTGTAGTTTGAATTTTTTTTCCATTCTATAGGCCGCACACTCATTCTGATAGGTTTTCTATCTTATAGAATGTTTACTAATTTAATATTTTTATTTATTAATAGTTGAGAATATTTTCATGCTTACTCAAATCTTATTCATGTCTTTGCCTATACCTATAACTTGAATTTTACTTGCCACATTTTCTTCTACTAGTTTTAGCAGTTTAGATTTTAAATGATGATATGTGATCAACATCACATTGATTATTTTTTTAGTTCAGGTAAGAGATGTAGACATAATTTATTTTTTTGTACAGAAAGATATATAGTTAACTTGAACCATTTGTTTAATAGGTTATATTTTCCAGTGTATATTTTACTTTTACATATTTTTTTTGCTAAAAACCGTGGTTGCCATGGCTGTGTATTTGATTTTAGGTCCTCTATTATGTTCTATTGTTCTATATATATGGTTTTGCACAAGACCAACTGAAAATAGATAAAATTTCAATAATATGACTTACCTTAAAATCAACAACAAAATCTTACTTTAAGTTGGAAATCCTTAAAGATATTACATATTAAATAAGAAATTCTAAAAGAAATGGATAAATTTCCAGTTATAGCTAATCCACCTAAGTTAAAACAGGATCATTAAGATCATACTTTTAAAAGACCTGAACACCGAGGAGATTTAATCACTAATTAAAATTAAAGTCTTAACTAAAACTGTGCCATGTCTACATGAATTCATAGCAGAATCCTAACATGTATTCAATGCAGAAGTACAATCAGTGCTTTCAAAACTATTTCACAAAATATTAGTAGAAGGTAGATTGATCCAATTTACTAAGAAGTCACTATACTTACTTTCAAAGTGGCTATGCAAGTTTGCACTCCCACCAGCAGTGGTGAACTGTTTTCCTTACTCCACATCCCCTCCAACATAAACTGTCATCAGTGTTTTTTATTTTAATCATTCTGACAGGTATAAGATGATATCTCAGGGTCATTTTGATTTGCATTTCCCTGAAGAATAAAAATTTTGAGCATTTCCTTAATAGCCTTTTGGTCATTTGAGATTCTTCTATTGAGAATTCTGTTTGGTTACACACCCTATTTTTTAATTGGATTATTTGGTATTTTGATGTCTAGTTTATTGAGTTCTTTATATATTTTGAAGATCAGTTATCTGTCCAATGTTGGGTTAGTGAAGATCTTTAATCATTCTGTAGGCTATCACTTTGTCTTATTTACCATGTCCTTTGCCTTACAGAAGTCAGTTTCAGGAGGTCCCATTTATTGATTATTCCTTTCAGTGTCTGTGCTACTGATGTTTTATTTAGTAAGTGGTCACCCATGCCAGTGCATTCAAGGCTACTTCCCACTTTTTCTTCTATCAGGATCATTGTAACTGGAATTATATTGAGGTCTTTGATTCACTTGAACTTGAGTTTTGTGCATGGTGATAGATATGTATATATTTGTAATCTTCTACATGTTAACATCCAGTTATGCCAGCACCATTAGTTGAAGATGTTTTCTTTTTTCTGTTGTACAGTTTTGGATTCTTTGTCAAAAATCAGGTGTTCATAGATTTATGGAATTAGAACATGGTCTTCAATTTAATTCACCTCAAGGCTCAGTGATACCACTTTGGTGAATATATCCAAAGGATGATTAATCATACCACAAGGAAACTTGTTCCACTCTATTGATAGCAGCATTTTCCTAATAGCCAGAACTTGGAAACCTAGATGCCTCTCACCTGAAGAATGGCTAAAGAAAATATGGTACATTTGCACAATGGAGTATTTCTGAGCTGTAAAAAACAATGACATCATGAAATTTGCAGGCAAATGGATGGAACTAGAAAAACTCATCCTGAATGAAATGACCCTGACACAGAAAGACAAAGACAGTATGTATTCTTTCTGAAGTTAATATTAGTTGTAAATCAAAGGACAACCAGGCTACAATTCACAGCTCCATAGATGCTAGTACCAAGTAGAATCCAAGGGATGCATGGATTGCCATGGGAAGACAAAATAGAAGAGATCTCCTGGGTAAACTGTGGGTAGGGGCAATAGATGGGAGGGGTGGGGTTTAGAATATGAGGGAATGAAATGGTCCAGTTTGGGGAGGATCACAGCAGGAGAGCAAAGAGATAGAGGTAGCCATTATAGAGTTAGGGAGAAAACTGGTGCTAGGAAAATTCCCAGGAATCCACAAGGATGACCCCAGCTAAGACTCCTAACATTAGTGGAAATGATACCTGAACTGACCTTCTCTGTAATCAGATTGATGAACACCCTAACTGTCATCATAGATCCTTCATCCAGTAACTGATGGAAACAGATGTAGAGACCCACAGCCAAGCACCACACCAAGCTACAGAAGTCCAATTGAAGCGAAGGAGGAAGGATTAGATGAGCAAGGAGGTCAAGATCATGATGGGGAAATCTACAGAAACAGCTGAACCAAGCTTGTGGGAACTCATGAACTCTAGACTGACAGTTGTGGAGACTGCATGGGATTGAACTGGGCCCTTTGCATGTGGGCAACAATTGTGTAGCTTGGTCTATTTGAAGGACCCCTGGCAGCGAGACTAACCCTGGTGCATAAGCTGGATTTTTGGAGTCCATTCTCTATGATGGGATGCCTTGCTCAGCCTTAATACAAGGGGGAGGGGCTTGATCCTGCCTCAACTTAATGTACCAGGTATTGTTGACTCCCCATGGCAGGCCTTACCCTTCTGGAGGAGCACATAGGGGGTATGTTTGGGGAGAAGCTGTGGGAGAAAAGGTGAGGGGAGTACTGTTTGGTATGTAAAATGAATAAGACATAAATAATATATATAAGGAATACATGTCCTAATTGGATTATTGTTAGCTCAACCAAGAGTCACTTGGAAAGAGGGACCCTCAACTGAGCGATTGTTCAGATCACATTGGCCTATGGCCCTTTCTGTGGGAAATTATTCTGATTATTGATTGATGTGGCAAAAATATAGCCCACTGTGGGCAGTGCTATCACTGGGCTAGGTCATGAGTTGTATACACATGAACAAGACAGAGAGAGAGAGAGAAAGAGAGAGAGACTAGTTCTTCCATGTTCTCTGCTTTAGTTCCTTCCTCCAGGTTCATGCCTGAAATTCCCACCATAACTTACCTCAGTAATGGACTATTATTAAAAAGTATAAGCTGAAACCTTTCCCTCCCCAACATTGTTTTTGGTCCTTATGTTTATTACAGTAGCAGAAAAAGTAGACTAGGAAAATTTCCAAACTCCTTCTTTAGAGTCAATATTACTGTATTTTCAAAACCATTTAAACTCTCTCTGTCTCTGTCTCTCTATCTCTCTGTGTCTCTCTCTCTCACGCACATGAGAGAGAGAGAAAAAACTGTAGACCAATATTCTTACTTAACATAGATAAAAAATTCTCCAAAAAATTCTTGCATACTAATACAACAGAAAGATGATTTAGTGTGCACTTAGAGACAAAATTCATGATTGTTTGAATAGATGCAGAAGAGGCAGTTGACACCATTTAACATCCCTTGAGAGGAGTGAGGGCTGCATATGATCAAAATACACTGTCTAGAATCCTCAAAAAATAAAAACATGAGAAAAATAAAACTTAAAATGTTCTATAAAGAATACAATTGGGAGGAACATATTTCAATATAATATTAAACATACTTCAAGTGCTATCGATGAATCGATGAAAATCACATAGTCAACAATATCATTAGAGGAAGGAAATTTTAAAATTCCATTAAAATCAGAATTAAGACATAGCTATTCACATCTTTATTCCTAATCACTATACGTGCTTGTAATCATAGCTAGAGAAATATGACAAGGAACGGAAATACAAGTGACACAAATGGGAAGAGAAGTACAAGTATCACTATTAATGGATAACACGGTACTATAAATTAGAGACTGTGAAAGTGCCACCCCAAAATACTTTGAGTTCATAAACAAGTTCATCAATACGGCAGGCTACAAACTTATCCATACAAAAAAAAATCAGTAACTTCTCTAAAGACCAATGACAAACATACTTTATGAAAACTTAAAAGTCTGGAGAAGGAAAAATCAAGCAAGACACAAGAAGATGGAAAGAATTCATAGAATTAATGCAAAAATGGCCACCTTTTCTAAATCAATCTACTGATTCAAGGCAATCCCAATTAAAATCTCCATTGAATGAAAAAATATTAAATTAAAAATGAAAGAAAGAAGAAAAAAGGACATGACTGCTTCTACGTGTAACAGAAGAGAAAGGTTATTGTAGATAAAAGGGAAAACATAGCCAGATGCCAGGGATCTGGGAAAGTCCAGCTTCATGACCCTGGGCTGGACCATGTAAAGAGAAGGAAGAGAGGAAGGGAGAAAGAGAGGCAAGTATCACAGCCAACAACTCCCGGAGATAGGGGTAACCAAAATGAGTGGATTATATAGGGAAGGTCATCTGGAAAAGGGCAGCCCCAACCCTGAGCTGGAACTTAGGGTGGAGGGTGGAGTATGCCAGGAGAACCCTGTAGCGGGTAGAGACACATGCTGGGAGAACCTGGAGAGCAGGTTCACTTTGATATGTTGAATATACTTCTCGGAGGTTTGTTCCAGGTTTGAAATCTAACAGTAAAATGTAGGTGATATGAAAGGCACAAGGTGTAATATGGTGGCTAGAATCGTTTAAGTAGGGAGAAACTGGGAAACAGAAGAAAAAAGAAGGCAGGGAACTGAATATTACAAAAAATGAATGGGGCATGAAAGAGCAATTACAGAAAGCTACTACCTTGCAACCGATCTTTAAAAAGTAATGTATATTACAGAGTAAAGCTCTTATAATTCATAGAGGATGTACTGAATTAGAACAATATGTTTTTGAAGGTAATTAGATGCTTTGCAAGAAAACTGAAAAAAAAATTATGAGCAAACATCCAAACTCAATTTTTAGTTATAACTCATATATTTTGACCCTGGAAGATAAAGATTTCTCTGAAGAATTTGTTTATAAGTGCTTTATACTGTAAAGACACAGTATTTCCCTTTGTTATTATATGATCCCATTGATTCAGCACACAGAAGTACCATGGTAACTGGGGACTCTACAAACCAACAAAATGTATACACGGTGTTGTCAAAGGATCCAGCCATAGAAATTATGCTTGATATATAAATGACCAACAACATCTTGGACATGTAACAAATAAAAGAAGTAATGGATGTTCTTCAATTTAACTAAGACTTACATAGCTATTTTCAGATTTTCCTACTTTAACATGTTAGATTGGTTCAGAATAAGGAAATAAGATGGACTATGAATCCAGAAAACATCTTTACATATAGGCAGGCAAAGTTACCTTATATGTTCTCTTGCCCATCCATTCATTCTGGTTCTAAGAAACAAAGAAGAACAATTCATAGGCATAGAGGGTAATCTGAGAAAATGACCTCACTGAATGCATGAGGCAACTAGGTTATCTCTTGGTGTAGGAGTTCCTTTTGTTTGTGTGTTGCTTTAATTGGATAATAAATAAAGAAAGTGCTTTGGCCTAGTTGATAGGACAGAACTTTCATAGGTGGAGTAGACAAAACTAAATGCTAAAAAGAAGGGCAGAGTGGCAGATGCCATAAATCTCCTGCCTGAGAGGGACGCTGGTTAAAATCTTGCTGGTAAACCACAGACATGTGGCAATACACAGGTTAATAGAGATGGGTTAAATTAATATGTAAGAGTTAGCCAGTAAGAAGTTAGAGCTAATGGGCCAGGCAGTGTTTAAATGATTATAGTTTCTGTGTGGTTATTGTGGGTATAAGCTAGCAGGGCGGCTGGGACAAACAAAAGTTCCCGCTCCCCTTGCAACAATCTGTGACAAAGGTAAAAAGAAAAACATTCATTTTCTTTCAGCCAGTGCCCTCAGACTCTCCTAAACTTCAAGCACCAGAAAAACTCAGGGAACAGGTCACATAATGAGGGTATTTTCCCACTATTCTTATTTCCTTATTCTTCTTATATTCTTATTACAAGAAGAAAGTGTGACATGAAAAAAAAAATGAATGACTCCATGATGATTGAAAATCATGTTTCCAAACAAATGAAGGGTCTGGATCAAGTTTCTTCAGGTAAGCAGCAGCTAGTTCTTTGGTTCATCCCTAGTAGGAGGACTCCTGCTACATTATGACTTCCCCCAAGTGGAACAAGAGTGAGATGAAGTTGCCTTCATAAATTACCATAAAATAGAAAAATTTAAGAAAAGTTAATAAAAACCCTCTATAGGTGCTCTTTAAATTTAACACTAATTATAAAATCAGTAAGTAAAAAATAAAACCAAAAAATGGTATTCAAAAGGATTTGTCATTCCAAGGACAACATCTAAGCAAGTGACTGTGAAGCCTCCCTGAGAAAATGACCTGTGTTCTTGATCAGTGTCTTCAGAACATCTTCAGAACATCTACAATGTCTTAGTTCTCTAATGTCTACTACTGAAAATGTCTACTTTATACATTTAGAGATCAATTAGATCTCAGAGGTAAAATAATTGCATCTCTCATGCCTTTTAACACAAATATAAAAACAATTAAATATGCTTGTCTAAAAAATATTTAATGGTTACTACAGTCTTTCCTTACATGATTGTATATTGTTTTTAATATTGCTTTATTTAGATTGTTTAATACATTCTTTTCTTATTTTGCATAGTTATCCCCATTTCCAAGAAGCAAAGGATGATGTTATTTAAGCAGATATTGTGCTTAAGAAGCAAAATAACAATGTCCATCCATGTTTCTAAATTCAAGAGTTTGCTATATAGTCTCAACCACTACTGAAGGTGTTGCTCTTATCATCTTCTTCACGTGCATTGAAAATTATATGCATCCTAAAATGTCAACTTTCTCTTATGCAGGAGGTGATCATTAGTAAAGTTGGTACATAGAAGTTGAAACATCTATCTGTCCATCTGGAAATATAGATAACCAGAAATTTTCATCCAGTCTTTTTTTATCTCATACCATGAGGATGAAATTGTTCACTAACAAAAACACTGAGGAATTAATCCAAGACAAAGGACTGTCCCTGACTGGATCTTGAGATGCTAATGCCTTAATTGGGAGAGTAGCATTCAGGGGTTCATTATATCACACTTCAGGGATTGTGGTAGCAAAGGTTTTAATTTGTTTGGCAGAGGTGAACACGATGAGAGTTTTGTTTAATTGCTACCTCATTAATAGGAGTTGTAAACTTTAGTTTATCCCCTTGCAACTTGTTAATTGGAGCCTTAATAAATTGGTAGAATTGAAGCAAATTCACTCTATATGGGGCCTTAATAAATTGGTGGAATTGTAGTAAATTCACTATCACTGAGTGATATGAACCCTTTATTGTATAAACCAAAGTTCTATAGTTGCTGTGGTAATAAGAGAAAAATGAATTATGAAAAAATAAAATTAACTTTCTGTAAAATATAACAAACGATTAGCCAGATACTAGTCTCTGCTTGATATTTAGTAATTGCTAATTACATAACAAGCTAGTAACATTTAAATTATTCCAAATTCCCTGATGCATGCTTGATTTGTCTAGCTGATATTAGTAACACACTATCCAACTGAGGATCATTGTTCATATTAGATCTTTGTCTCAAAGAATTTCCTCATCAAAATACATATCATCAAAATAAGATAAATCAAATCACAAATTAATCCAGTCCCAATATTATGTAAAAAAAAATTTCCTTAAAATGTCATTTCTCTATCATTTAATATGAAGCACATATCGCTAAAAATATTCTGATTTCTATAAATACGCTGAAAGAATGTAATCGATGATTTACTTTATAAGAATCATTGCACGTTTAGATACAGATCTCCTTTTCATATTCTTTTGGAATAAGAAACATTTCTTAACTTATTTTCTAGTATTTAAAATACACAGATAAATTTTCACAACCTCATTTAAACCACCACAAATTATGTACTCACTCCTGAACCTACCAGTCTCCACCTGAAAGCTCCAAGATAATTGCAGCTTTCTGTAGTAACCTCTGTCGGCGTAAATGAAGCTCTTTGTTGAAGGATATATGCTGATGTGAAAGAGAAGCTTCCATCATAGGTTCCAGTAGTTAACACTTGCTCTCCAGTGGGCGGTGCTGTTGCTGAGCCCTTGGTATCTCTACCAGGCTTTTTTTTATTTGTTTGTTTGTTTTAGGAAAACAAATGCATTTTGTATCCAATTATAGGGTTAGCATATAAAGATTTTTGTCTTTCTTTGTGTCATTTCTACTTCTGCCTTCCTGTTTATACAAGCTAAGTAAGCAAGTTAGTTCCTTGTCAAAGGTCACTGGATACCTTTAATGTTGGCCAGCTCTTGTTGAAATGTAACATTCCCACTCTCAGATTTTTGTGGGAAAAAAAGAACAAAATATATAAGAGCTTTAAAAATCCCAAGTAACACCAAAGTGTGCTTAGGACTTGCAGGAGACAAAACTATAGAATAATAATAAAATGTGGGTAAATAATATTTAATTTGTTACATTGTGTTACAAACGTAATTTGAATTAAAATCTGTTTATAATAAGTTGAAAAAATTATGTTGCTATGTCTTATTACATTATAAAAATGGAGACAATTCAGTAAGTAGGAGAAATTAAAAATGTTGGAACATATGTAAGTATGCTGATATGGATTTGGTACAAAGCTAAAGGAAAAGCTTTTAGAATAGAAAAACTTAAGATTGTATATTATTCTGTCCTAAGGTAAAGGCTGGTTCTAAAGTAAAAATTAAAAATAAGGAGAAAACTAAGGGTTGATATTATATATATAGTTGTAACATAAAATAATAGCATTAGTATAACTAAGTGGGGAATAATACTGAAATTCAGAAAATCAAAATTTAGAATATTGGGCTATGGACCTCAGATCTCTTCTTGTTTCTATCAGTGAAAGCCTCTTAAGTTGATCTATTTTAGTAACATTAGCAAAGCTAAACTTTTTATTTAAAATTATAAGATAAAATTGTATTGTTACAGAATTTTTATTTAACCTTATTTTAGAATAAATAGATAATATACTTTCATGCAAATAATGTTATTAAATTAGCCATTTTAATAACTAATTTGGTGTGTCTGTACATTGCTAATGTATTAAAATTTTAGGTTTTAGTAAGATATTGTTTGGTTCCTATTGACTTAGTCAGTTGAATGGGCTAAGGCCCTCAAGTCAACACAGTCCCAAACTCAAGGCAGGCTAAAGTGGAAAATAAAAAAAAATTGAGAATAATGACCTCACAGGATTATCCTTTTGATGTGGTTACTATTCAACATTCAGCTGAGAAACACTTGCTAAGACATGGCCCCTGCTTTTCTGAGAAATGAAGGCTATTTATTTCCTAAACTGGATATCCAGTGTGTGGTCACCATTCTTCTGAAGGGAGATCAAATAACATAAGATAAAGCTAAAGTTGGAGAACAAACTTTGATTTCTTTGATAGACATTGAAATTAATTATTTGAGGATAAAATGGTTGCTTACCAAATCTCACTTGAAAAGGTACATACATGAAAGTTTTACATATCCTGGTAATTATAAATGTTGTCTTGTTCTGGATCTATCAAGGCAAAAGCACTGCCACTGGGGATTCCTGCACAAAAGATGTGCTTCACTCTGATTCCAAGTTTTAAACTATCAGAAGAAAAATGGGCCAACGTTTATATCTACCCCCATTTACTGCATTTTGTCTTTGAATGCTCACAGTTCTATTTTGAGAGAAAATTGACTCCTCAGTGCCAAGTAAAATGAATAAATTAAATGTGAGTAGAAATTCTGAAGCATCTAGAAGCTATGTAAACTCCTAATAAGATGGCACTCACAGGTTGTTTGAGCTGCCAGAAAGGAGGTGCTGAATTCACTGGAGGACACAATTTGGCAGAAACTCAGGGCAATACATTTTCCTAATCTCATAGCAAAATTATATTCATTAGCATGTTTAACTTGTCTATGGATGAGAACCACTATTTTGATTATAATGTGAAAAAGTTTTTTGCTTGGGGGTTTACTGAATCTGGATATCTAGAAAAAAATAAGAAAGAAATAATATACATTTTAGCCCATATAGTAGGAAAAATTGTTAACAGTTACATGATCACAATTGTTCTTATAGAAATGCTTTACTTACATTAAGCCAGCAATTATAAGTCCAGGCTATCTAAAACTATGCATCCAAAACAACAATGAAACATGCAGTTTGTCACTATAATAAGTCCAAGACTGAGTGTCTTGGCTTAAATGAGATGTCCCCATAAGTTTCTGGCATTTAAACACTTGGTCCCTATTTGGAAGCCCTATTTGGGAAGGGGAAAGGAGTGTGGTTTTGCTGGAGGAAGACTGTGACTAGGTAGTGACAGTGTCTCAGACCATTGATGGGATGTGTACTTCAAAGTTTGACATGACTGGCTAATGTTACAAAGGGCAAGGGAAGGTTCGGAAAAAGGGGTTCTTCTTGGGCTAATTACCTTTGATTTAAAAAAACAAAAGTTTCTCACAATTTCCCCTCTTTGTTATACTTTTTTCAAACTTTCAGGTGTTGGCCATTTGAAGTGTCAAACAAAAGTAAATTTTGTCACAAGTGATTGATTGGTTAAGCATGGTTTATGTGAGCTACCTTCCTAGAGGTGGCCATTTGACCAAGGATTGACCCAGCTCAACCAAAATGTGTCTAGCCAGTTTCTACCTTATCCACCTCCCCTGAAGGAGTAAACTTGACTTCTGTTAAGAAATTGGGATGATGGCCAAACTGGTTTTGACCACTGAACTTAGGGTGTCTGGATTGGTTGTTTTGAAGCATACCTCTAAAGGTCCTTTCTAAAAGACTACAATTGTCTGATGTAGGGATAAAAGGAAATCTTTCACTGGTGTCTGGAAAGAGATGTGAAGGTAAAGTCAAAGCACAAGTTATTAGCCTAAGCAGGTGTTATAATGTGAAAAAACACCCCTAAAGCAAGTAGAATTATTAAGAAGTGTGGCTTTGTTGGAGTATGTGTGGTCTTGCTGGAGGAGTATGGGCATGAGCTTTGAGGTCTCTTTTGCTCAAGCTTCCCTCAGTGTGACTTTCAGAACACTTCCTGTTGCCTGCATGATGTAGGACTTTCAGCTAATTCACCAGTACCATGTCTGCCTGCACACTGCCATGTTCCAACATGATTACAATGTACTGAACATCAGAAACTGTAAGTGAGCCTCGCCAATTAAATGTTTTTCTTTGTAAGAGTTGCCATCTTCATGGTGTCTCTTCACAGCAATAGCAACCCCAACTAAGACAGCAGGAATCAAGGAGAAGACAGAACAAGAATATATCAAGTCAAAGTTGATTAGAAGCTCTTAATGGACTCACAAGAACATCCATATTAAGAGAACATTTGAGAGCTGTCCTACAGTTTTCTGGGTTGTAATTGACCTTGGAGAGCAAGAAAAAAACATTCTCCCTTGGAGTCCCACTTGTCACATTAGTAAAGATGCCATGTACAGTTATTGGACATCCAGAAGATCAGTTACACTGGTCTTGTGCTATAGGAAATCTTTCATCCAGCATCCTTTAAGTTACCCTCAAACTTGGGTATGGCCTTTTGTACTATAAATGCCAATGTAAAGCACATGCCCTCTCTCTTCTGACTGCTGGTTGCTGTTTTCCCATTTAAGCAGAGGATTGTCATCTGTGAGTCTACCCCTAAAGAAATAACCCTTTATTGTACTCAATTTTGAGCCAGTATGTTTTTTTGGTTTTTTTTTTTTGTTTTTTTTTTTTTGCATCTGTCTTCATCTGCTGCCCCAAATGGATCACAACTCCACATCTACCAGGTGGACTGATCCAAAAGTCTCAAACATTCCACAGCCCAGAAGGTCTCCCATCCTGCCTGCCTGGCTTGCTTTCACCTACACTCCTGCCACAGTGGAAATTTTACAAGTTCATGCACATTTCACCTCACCACTGCCGTGTTTCCTGCAGTGTGGTGACTTGTACAACTTCCAGTTTATGTACCTGGCTCATGTGTTCTGGGCTTCTCACTTCATGTATGGAGTTGATTTGACCAGCACCAAGGCAGAAAGCCAAAGCTGCATAAGATGATCCATGCCACCACCAGTTGCGCCACAGGTTGCCACTCTGCAACACCAACACCTGCTGGACGATAAAGATTATTACACCTAAAACAATTTACTGGATCTCATTACACAGAAAACTATTTGATTAATTAATACATCAAAAAACTTGAAAGTTATATAATTGCAGACAACACTAGCATGCAAAAAATTTAATAACTTTTTTGTTAATACTATGGATTATATTCTGCAAGGCTTATATGGTTATTGTGATATGAACATTTATTGGATATTGGGACTCCGTTTTTTTCTTCATACTATATCCTTAAGAAAATGGTTTGATAACAGAGCCAAGAATGAGGCACTTTTAGAAACAATACAGTCTTTACAGACTAATAATGAACAGCCAGATGACAGGATTAATACCATCGAAAATCAAAAGTTACCTGAAAAAATTAATACTATTGGAAACGATAAAATTAATTTGACTGACAAAATCCAACCCATGTTAAAGGGTACTGAGAAATCATGTACAAGAATTCATACTGTTGAATTTAACAATCAAACTCTGTCAAAAAGTTAAGATAGGTTAGCAGATAGAGTATCTCTCCAGGAAGGCAATCTGCATGCTATCCAAATAATGTCCAAGGATGGTATGTTATCTTCAAAGGAAAAACTTCAAACCTTGGAATCACATGTGCAAAATGAGGATCAGAGGCTAGGTACCTCAATGAATTCACTACAAATATATATAGTCCAGGAATTCAGGCTTTACAAAAGACAGTAGTAAAAAGATTTGAAACAATTGAGGATATTATTGGAGCTGATGACCAGGGAAAGAAGGTACAAGGACAGGATTTAACATCATCAGTACCTGTCCAAGATGACTTACCCAGGGTTTTAGCTTCCTACCCTGTAATCTACTCTGACAAAGCATCAAGTTCTAAAGGCCCAAAAGGATCCAAAGAAGGTAGATACATACCTATAGGAATGGATTATCTAAAAGAAATTAAGCAGGAGTACTATCTTATGGCTTGCATTCAGCATTTTTAGGGAGATGGTAAAGGCATGGGCTTCTAGGAATAAGGCCACCACACATGACTGGCTTCAATTAGTTTCAGCAGTCCTGTATGATGGACCCCAACTGTGGTGGAAATGTTATTTGCAAGAAGAGGCAACAATTTTATAAGAACAGGGAAAATAAAAGGACTTTAGACTTCCAAAGATCAAATTCTTGTTGAGGGCACTTATGTTGACACACAAGCTCAAGCTCTGTATGATGAACAAATCTTGTCCCTATGCCACAAAACAGCCTTAAATGCTTAGGACAGGATTTAAGAACTAGGAGAACAAAAAGAATCATATACCAGAGTTAAACAGGGCCAGAGAGAAACCTTTAGTAATTTTTATAAAGATTAACTAAGGCTGTACAAATAGGAGTAACAGACCCAAATGCTAGATGAGTACTTATTAAATCTTTGGTTTTTGAAAATGCCAACTTAGAATGCAAAAAAAGATATGTGGGCCTTTAAAGGTTAGATCAGCACCAATGGATGAATGGATCCCAGAAATAATGTCTCCTCTGTGAATGGCAAAAATAAAAGGTATCAAACTTCTGGATTATGTGGAAGGTGTGGCAAAAGCCAACATTGGACCAATGAATGCAAATCAACAAAAGACAGACAAGGCAACCTGATACCACTGGGAAAACCCTAGGGGGGCCTCTCACAAGGCCTCCAAGTCAAAAGTGATCCAGTCATTCCCAGTCACTGTGGAGGACATATCTCACCAGGAAAATTAAAAATTACAGAGCCTTCTGTAAAAGACCATACTGTTCTGAATGATGGGATAAACATAGTGGATGAATCAAAACTTCCACTAGAAAATAAGAAATGTATATTCTGGCAGACTTCTATAAATGATCAAAGACCAAAGCTAAGAGTACATATAAATGACATTGTAATTGTGGGTTTGATAGACACGGGTGTGGACATAAGTATCATTACTCCAGAAACTTGGCATTCAATTTGGCCTCTTCAAGAGGCAGATTTTCAATTCCTAGGAATTGGAACCCTATCTCAAGGGAAACAAAGCACAAGAATGGTTGAATTCATAGGTCAAGAAATACAGAGAGGAAGGCTGAGACAATATGTGACTAATATTGCAGTGAATTTATGGTGTCATGACCTGTTGCAGCAATGGAGTAGTAAGAGTAACATTCCTGCAGTCCCAGTAACTCATATTTCTGGGAATGATATTACAAGATACTATATGCAAAGGTCACCAGCCATTCTGGCTGTACAAGAACACAAAGGAACTAGCAAACATTATGAGGTACCAATGGCCCTACCTTTAAAATGGTTAACTGAATTAAACATTGGCCTTTAACAAAAGACAAACTGGTACAAACAGAAGGTACAGGAGCAACTAGATGCTCACCATATTGAGGAATCAACCAGCTCTTGGAATTCTCCTATATTTGTTATTTAAAAAATCTGTTCTACTGTGAACGTCCTAGAGAGTGGGGTGTCCCACCATGTGGCTGTTAACTTACCTCTTAAGTCCCGTCAGTATTAAAGCAAACTGTATTTCAGATTTCTTCTGAGGTTGCAGGAGGATAGGTGGGTTTGGGGGTAAGTTGGGGTGAATAGTTTGTAAGGGCCACTGGCTAGATTTGAGTTTTGTGGGAGCTTGCCCACAGGAAACTCTTTGCTGGCTAGCTGGAAAAGCCTAGGTAGTTGGGGTAGGTGCCTGTGGTTTTGTCCCAGTGTGGAGATCATAGACAGTGCAGTGTCCAGCTGCATAGCTTCTCATTTACCTCTTAAGTCACCTCAGTATTAGAGCAAGCTGTGTTTCAGAATTACACCAAGGTGTAAGGTGGATAGGTGAGTTTGGGGGCAGGGTATGGCTAGTAACTTGGAGGGCCAGTTGATGGTTTTGGGTTTGGGGGAGCCTACATGCAGAAAACTCTCCTGCTAGCTGTCTAGAAATGTAAAGGAAATTGGGGGAGGGTCCAGGGGTTTTGTCCCACTGTGGAGGTCCTACAGAGTGGGGAGTCCCATGACATTGCTGTTCACTCACCTCTTAAGTCCTCTCAGTATTGGCACAAGCTATGTTTCAGAGTCCACTGAGGTTGCAGGAGGACAGGTAGATTTGGGGTTGGGATGGGGCTAGTATTTTATAGAGGCCACTGGCCCTAATGAATTAAAGACCTCAATATAGATACGACCACACTGAACCTGATAGAAGAAAAAGGGGAAAGTAGTCTTCAATGCATGATCACAGAAGACCACTTCCTAAATATAACACAGGTAGCACAGACGCTAAGAACAAAAATAAATAAATGGGAAACTCAGAAGATTCTACAAAATAAACAACACAGACAATGAGACCAAAAAAAACCCACATCAGAAAAAGGACTGATCTCCAACATATGTAAAGAACTCAGGAAATTAGACATCAAAATTCTAAATAACCCAATTGAAAATGGGGCACAGAACTAAACAGAGAATTCTCAACAAAAGAATGTCAAATAGCCAAACGATACTTAAGGAAATGTTCAACAACTTTAGTTATCAGGGAAATGCAAGTCAAAACAACTCTTATACCTGTCAGAATGGATAAGATCAAAAACACCAGTGATAGTTTATGCTAGAAAGGATGTGGAGTAAGGGGAACCCTCATCAATTGCTGTTGGGAATGCAAACTTGTACAACTACTTTGGAAATCAGAATTTCAGCTTCTCAGAAATTTGGGAATCTACCTACCCCAGGATCCAGCAATACCACTCTTAGGCATATACCCAAAAGATGCTCATTCATACTACAAGGGTATTTGTTCAACTATGTTCATAGCAGCATTATTTGTCATAGCCAGAACCTGAAAACAACCTAGATGCCACATGGCTCATTTACACATAATAGTACTACTCAGTGATAAAAAGCAATGACATCTTGAATTTTGCATACAAATGGATGAAATTAGAAAACACTATCCTGAGTGAGATAATCCAGGCCCCCCAATAATGAATGTGGTATGCACTTACCCATAAGTGGATACTAGCTATAAACAAAGGACATTGAGCCTATAGTTCATGATCCTAGAGAAGCTAAGTAATAAGGGGAACCCAAAGACAAATATATACAAATCTGATATATATATATCAACCTGGAAATAGAAAAAAGACAAGATTGCCTGACAAAATTGGAAGCATAGGAGTGTGGGAAGAAAAGAGAGTGGAAAGGGAAGAAAAGGGAAGAAGGGGAGGGTTGAGGAGAACTTAAGGGAATGGATAGTTGAGATGGAGGAATGACAGAGATGAGAGCAAGGAAAGAGATATCTTGATTGAGGGAGACATTATAAGGTTAGCAGAAACCTCACTCTAGAAAAACTTCAAGGAATCCACAAGGCTGACAACAGCTAAGACCATAAGCAATAGAGGAGAGGGGGCCTGATCTTGATTTGCCCTGAGTCAGATTGATATCTTAAGTATCTCCATAGAACCTTCATCCAGCAACTGATGAAAACAGAGGCAGAGATCCACATTGGAGCACTGGATTGAGCTGCCAAAGTCCAGTTGAAGAGTGGGAAGAATGAGAATATGAGCAAAGAGGTCAAGACCATGATGGGGATACCCACTGAAACAGTCTACCTGAGCTAATGGGATCTCACCAGCTCAAATGGTACTGGGAAGGAACAAGCATAGGACCAAACTATTACCTCTGAATAGGGCAGACAGCTACATAGCTGGGGCAGACTGAGGGGCCACTGGCAGTGGCACCAGGATTTATTCCTACTGCCTGTACTTGTTTTTGGGAACCTATTCTCTTTGGATGCATACCTTGCTCAGCCTAGATATAGTACGGAGGGCCTTGGACCATCCACAAAGCAATGTGCCTCACCCTCTTTGAGGCCTGGAGGGATCGGGTGGGAGGTTGTATAAAGGGAATGGGAGAAGGGAAGGTAGTGGGAACTTGGATTGGTATTACTTTAAAATTTTTAATAAATTTTAAAAACGAAAAATAAAAGTCTAGGACCAGCTGTTGGGATAACATGTGATCTAATACTTCATTTAAACAAAACATTAGATGATGACAAACATTTAAATAGTCCCAGGGAATTAACAGCTAAGCAAAAAAGAAATTGATTGCCGTTGAAGAAAAATTACAGGAGGCATATGTGGATAGGGTGAAACCAAATCTTAATTGCATTCTAGACATATTGCCTTCCAAAATTTCCCCTACAGGAATGTTAATGCAAATGGGAAAGTATTAACTTAGAGTACATCTTTTTATCACATAAACCAAGTAAAAAATTAAAAACTTATGTGGGAAAAGTCTCTGAATTAATTATAAAAGGAAAATTGAGACTTCGTCAACTAGCAGGTATAGACCAAGCAGAGATTATAGTGCCTTTTACTACTGATGAAATTAAAAAATTATGGGAAGACAATGAACCTTGACAAAAAGCTTGTGCTAATTTTTTAGAAGAGATTAATAGCAATTATTCCAAAAGTGAAGGAATTAACCTTACAAAGAGAACTACTTGGATCCTTCCACGCATTGTACAGGAAATGCCAACAACATGAGCCTGTTCATTCTATACTGAAGCAAAAACTCAGAAAAGGCACACTACAAATCAGAAAATTCAAGTAAGGTGGAACAAAGCCCTTATAATTCTGTTCAAAAGGCAGAATTATATGCTTTTCTCATGGTATTAAGAGATTTTAAAGAACCTCTTAATATAGTTACTAATTCACAGTATGCAGAAAGAGTTGTCTTATATGTTGAAACCACTGAATTTTTACTAGATGATACAGAATTGACTTCATTACTCAGACAGGTTCAAGATATAACCAGGAATAGGCTTTGTTCCATATACAGAACACCCATCTGATCCTGTATGGGTCTTTTAGGTCATCTAGCACAATGTAATGCAGAAATTGATCAATTATTGATTGGAAGTGTGTTGAAGGCCTCAGAATTTCATAAGAAACATCATGTCAGTAAGAAACGTTTAAAGAAAGAGTTTTCTATTACATGGCAATAAACAAAGGCAATTAAAAAGAGAGGTCCTACTTGTTCTTTCTATAACCAAACACCACTATCTGCAAGGAGTAACCCAAAGGGTACTAAAGGAATAAAATCTGGCAGGTGTATGTGTTCCACTTTGCAGAATTTGGAAAATTAAAATGTGTACACCCCATCAGTGACACTTATTCAGGTTTTCAGTGGACAACTGTTTTGAGTTCAGAAAAGACTGATTCAGTAATTCTACATGCCCATTATGGGTATACCTGCACAAAAAAAAAGATGGATAATGGTTTGGCATATGTCTCAAAGATAACAAAACAGTTTTTTGCTTATTATAATATAAAGCATATTACAGGTATACCAAATAATCCTACAGGTCAGGCAGTTATAGAAATATCAAATCAAACTAGAAAGGATATGTTAAACAAACAGAAATGGGTGGGAAATACCCCCAGAAATAGATTACATAATGCTTTATTAACCCTTACTTTCTTAACACTATTGAAAAAGGAACAACAGCAGCAGAGAGATATTGGGTATTAGAAAAGTCTTCTGAATTAAATCAGCAAGTGTATTTCAAGGATGTGTTGACCTCACAATGGAAATCAGGAGATGTGCTATGTTGGGGAAGGGGTTTCACTCTTGCTTCCACAGAAGAAGAAAAACTTGGATACTATAAAAATTAATAAAGACTCGGTTTGAAAAAGAGAAATTTCTGGGGGCTGGAGAGATGGCTCAGAGGTTAAGAGTACTGACAGCTCTTCCAAGAGGTCCTGAGTTCAATTCCCAGCAACCACATGATGGCTCACAGCCATCTGTAATGAGATATGGTGCCCTCTTCTGGCGAGCAAGCAAACATACAGACAGAACACTGTATACATAATAAGTAAATCTTTTAAAAAAGAGAGAAATCTCTTGAGAAAGAGAAATGATGGCTCATCTGAATAGTGGCAACCATACAGCTGGTAAGGAAACCTCATAAGGGTTGGGGCAGGGTTCTGTTCTTGTCTTTGCAGTAAAATATTCATCTTCAAAAAATCAAGAGACCCTGGGCATCTAGATGCCTAAAGAGGAAAAGTTAATTATCTAGATAGGACCACAAAGCAAAAGAATTATGACTTATGAGTACAGATCAGCTGAGGGTAAGAATCTCTGAACATAAACTAGAATAATAGTCATGATTCAATTAAAAATCAAAGATGGCTTTGGAGCTGGACAATGGCTCTCTCCTTCTTTAAATTCAAGAATGTTATTAAAATAAAAATTTAGAGTTTCTGTCTCATGGCAGGAGCCATGGTATGGGACAGAAAGAAGAAAGAATTTAGAAAAAGAAATCACTTTTTGTATACATATTTCTGTCTCTATCTTACCTTTCATTGAATATATATGTCTGTATATGTCTATATAAAAATGTTTAAGTTTTCCACAATGAACAATGAATTTTCATGCACTAATCTTTTAAGTTTTCAGAAAGAAGATGGGGCCCCACAACAATGAATCCACCTGGGTGATATGATGTCATGATGCTGATAGCAATACTATAACATCTGTTTTTGTACGAGCTTCTCAAGATGGTTTCAACTTGGTTAGCTGAAATGGTGCACCTTTTACAACATTCGGCCAGAACTCCAACTAGGAGCCTCAGAAAACCCCTACACAATAGCTAGAGATTATTTGTAGATATTCCAGACAGTAATCTTGGAACTTAACCATCATTTTACTTTCAAAGGATCCCATAGGGAGAACATTGCCTCCATGACAGCTGGAAGTAATTGTAAAGGATGATATCCCCTCTCCCAACAAAGTTTGTCATCAAAATTAGGGACATCAATTAGGGATTGATTAAAATTGGTATTGGGCTGGGGTTCTGAGGAGAATTATATATAGCCTCAGGTATCTCTTTGGGAAAAAAAGGAGAAATTGGATGGGACAATAGATTAGTGTGAGCTTGCTCAAACTAATAATAATTGTGAGTAATATAGTGAATACTTGTGAGCTATTATTTATAAGCATTTTATATTGGTATTGATTCTTATATATTGATGCAAATTTAAATGATATTGAATATGTTCCTTATTTTGTCTACAACATTTGTATACCTAGCAAAGTTATTTTGTCATATTGTGCATACACACTTCTACCACTGCTTAAAATATTTTGTATGTTGATACATTTTAAGATCATTGTCCTCATTTGTTGCACAGTTGTTTAAAGATTGTTTAATATTCTAATATAAAGTCTTAGTCTTTATGTTGTATAGGTATTAAGAATTATAGGTCAATAGTCATCCATGTTTTTCATACTTATAATTAGACTAATCAGGTTATTTAGATATATAGAGATTATATTCTGCATAGATGGGTAATCTTCAACCACTTCAAAGAGCTGTAGAATATGGAATTTAAATAACCTAGGGTTTGTTGACATGAGACACAATTGCTTCTGGCAGTACTGATCTATACCTGACAGAATGTTGAGCACCAAAGACACTCCATTTGGAGCTTGTTTTCTTCTTGGCAAAACTGGCCCTTTGGGCAAGGAACTGCCCATGCATTGACCACTGACAAAATGCATGATGTACAGACGGACAACAGGAAACAAGAAAAAAATAGTGTCAAATCCTGCCAAGACAGGGTAAGATGGTTTCGAAATTTTTTTCTGCCTCTGAAAATAGTCTGTCAGTTACTCTAGGCCTTAGCCAAAATTGGTTGTTCCAACATTGCAAATGAGACTTTGGGTGATTGCACAGGTAGCCAGTTGTCTCTGTCATTTGTTGCACATTTTAGAAGTTGCTTGATTGCACTTCCTGCTTATTCAAGTAATATTATTTCCCTTCTTGGGTCTTCAATGGGGTTGGAAACTAGATAGACATAGTTACTTTACTCGCATGAATTGGCAAAGTTATTTATAATATAAGACTTAGACTCCTTAGGATAGGATAATTATTGAAACATTTATCACATGTTTCTAGCTTGATATTGTTTATGCTGGTTTTAATTCTATTTTTTGTACTTGATATTTGTTCTTATTGTATGCAAGTTTGTATTATGCTTAGAACTCTCTTGTTTAAACAAAAGGGGGTTGCTGTAATAAATACTTCAGCCAGTAGCTTTAAGTTATCTGCCCACTTGGGCATGGCATTTTATACTATAAATTCCAATGTAGAGTGTGCACCTTCTCTCTTCTGGCTGCTGGAATTAGTTGCTGTTTTCCCATTCCAGCAGAGGACTGTGATCTGTGAGTTTACCCCTAAATAAATAACCCTTTATTTTACTCAATTATGAGCCAGTGTGGGATCTCTTTTTAGTGTCCATCTTCAGGCTTGTACTTTTAATTATAGTTTAATATTTAGATAAAACTTAGTCAACAACAGACAAACAAACCTGTTATAGGGTTTCTATTGCCATGAAGAGTCACCATGACCATGGCAACTCTTATAAAGGAAAACATTTAATTGGGGTGACTTACAGTTTCAGAAGTTTAGTCCATTATTATCATGGTGGGACATGATAGTATACAAGCAGACACTGTGCTATAGATGGAGCTGAGAGTGCAGACGGAACTACATCTTGATCCTGAAAACAACAGGAAGTGATCTGAGACATTGGGCATGACTTGACCACATACAAGAAGACCTCAAAGTCCGCCTCCACAGTGACAAACTTCCTCCAACAAAGCCATACCTACACAAAGAAAGCCATATCTCTTAATTGTGGTACACTCTATAAGCTCATGGGCACCAATTAAGATTATTTTTCAAAACAGGGTTTTAATGTAGCTTTGGACACTGTCCTGGAACTAACTCTTGTAAACTAGGCTAGCCTCGAACTCACAGAGATGTGCCTGCCTCTGCCTCTCGAGTGCTGGGATTAAAGGTGGGTGCCACCACCACCTGGTGGTCACCAATTACATTTAAACTACCAAAAAAGAAAAAAAAACTTCTACATAAACATTGATTAGACATCCTTTTTTGTCCTTTAAACCAGTCCTTGTAAATGTTATAAAAAGCAAATCAATACCTACATTAAACTAAACAGAAATTCTACATCAATATTTCTTGAATATTGACTTTGGAAATTTTACTATCATTTACATTTCTAAGTCTTATCTTTTACATTCCCTAACAATTTACTCAAAGCTTCATAGTTTGCACAAGCTTTCTAGAAGAGAAAACTAGAAAGCATCAAGCTCTCTTAATCTTCATACACATATCTTTGATTATTAAAATTGCTTTTACTTTTATATCCTTCTAATATTTTCTTTTACTTGCTGGTTTTCTTTCTTAATACAATGACACTGGATATCAACAAATAAATTGACCATCTGTTGTCAGGACTCTATATCTGTTGTAGTGATAGTGGGAATGGATAATATCAATATTCCCCTCTTAATGTCCTAATGAAAAACCAAAGTTTGATTTCCTTTCAGTTCACCCTAGGAGAACCAGGGAATTTATTGGGCTTACAAAGCATGGGAAAGGAATTGCTGGCAGAAATGTGGGTAACCTAAAAGCAACTACATTGGATATTATTCACCCAGTATGTATGATAGCTTCTCTATAACTGTAAATCAAAGCCCCCTTCTCCCTAGTCTTTCCCAGTTTGTAGTGACTAGTTTTCCCTCCAAACTATAAAGCCATGTAAAATTATAATGTCTATGCAACTCTCTGGGAGGAGTAATGGGAAACTCAGATATGAATCCAACAACTCTCTTTAACTTCCACTTCTATGAAAGAACATCTACAACCAGCAAGACCATTTATCATAATATTTTTATAAACAGCCAATCTGGTCTCATCATGATGGCAGTTTGGCTTAGAGGATAGTGCTGGGCAATAGCAACTTATTAAAAGAAGACTGAATCTCATGGAACCTTCTCGAAAATTGATCATATACTCGGTAACAAAGCAAACATCCACAGATACAAACAAATTGGAGTAACTACCTGTGTCTTATCGGATCATCATGGAGTAAAGTTAGAATTTAAAAAAAGACTCCACCCCCAGAAAGCCTACAAACTCATGGAAACTGATCAGTCAACTACTGAACCACTCCTGGGTCAAGGAAGAAATAAAGAAAGAAATTAAAGTCTTCCTTGAACTCAACGAAAATAAACACACAACATACCCCAACCTATGGGACACTATGAAAGCAGTGCTAAGAGGAAAGTTCATAGCACTGAGTGCCCACACAAAGAAAATGGAGAAAGCACACATTAGTGACTTAACAGCACACCTAAAAGCTCTGGAAAAAAAAAGAAGCAGACTCACCCAGGAGAAGTAGAAGAATGGAAATAATCAAACTGAGGGTTGAAATCAACAAAATAGAGACAAAATCCAAAACAATCCAAAGAATCAATGAAACAAAGAGCTGGTTCCTTGAGAAAATCAACAAGATCGACAAACCCCTATCCAAACTAATCAAAAGGAGAAGAGAGAATACTCATATTAACAAGATCAGGAATGAAAAGGGGGACATAACAACAGACACTGAGGAAATTCAGAGAATCATTAGGTCTTACTACAAAAGCCTGTATGCCACAAAATTGGAAAATGTAAAAGAAATGGACAGTGTTTTAGATAAATACCATATGCTGAAATTAAATCAAGACCAGGTGAACAATTTAAATAGACCTATAAGTCGTGAGGAAATAGAAGCTGTCATCAAAAACCTCCCAACCAAAAAAAGCCCAGGACCAGATGGTTTTAACGCAGAATTCTACCAAAACTTCCAGGAAGAGCTAATACCTATACTCCTTAAGGTGTTTCACATAATAGAAACAGAAGGGTCATTGCCAAACTCTTTTAATGAAACTACAGTTACCCTGATACCAAAACCGCACAAAGACGCAACCATGAAAGAGAATTACAGACCAATTTCACTCATGAACATTGATGCAAAAATTCTCAATAAAATACTGGCAAACAGAATCCAAGAACACATCAAAAAGATCATCCATTATGATCAAGTAGGCTTCATCCCAGAGATGCAGGGCTGGTTCAACATACGGAA